>JAQMWT010000076.1:0-166947 GCA_029834535.1 Chrysophaeum taylorii
TCTCAATTATATCACAATACAATGAGCGCCTTTCCTCGGGTGAGATTAGAATTGAAGATGGTTGATAAAGGCGGGGAGAGATTCAAATAATAGAACAGTAGGAAAACGGTGGCGTAACATACGACAAGCGTATCATCAGACTCAACAACAACTTTTACATTGATATTTAAGCCTAAGTCATTAGTGGCTAGAGACAGGAACGCCAGGTTGACAAACCAGAACAAAAATAACATGACAGAGGGTTTGCGGAGATTGGACTCTTGTGAGAGAGAAATTGGCCGTGAAAGTAGTCAACGTAATGGCTGCGTATTTTGCTGAACAAATTCGTGCTGTTTCCGTAGATTGAGAACCAAAGGGCGAATCCACGGCCGATCTGGTAAAACTCGTTGGGTAGGTAATGTATATGCCAGTAGCTCCCTGTTTTCATGGTATCGCTTGAGGAAATGCAGAGAGCGAAGTTCCAGCCGCTTGTCGCGCGCGATGTTGTAAGTGACAAGGGAGAGCGGGTAAATTAGCTGCGACATAGTGTATGGGTATACGTACATCTTTGTCTATGCGGCTCGTGACAGCGCTGAGCTTTGGCTCAGCTCGATCGTTGAACACGGTAAGATTGGTCTGGTTCCATTCGAGCATGCTCAGGATAGCGAGATGTCGGTCATGCACTGGTTGAAGACTAAAGCGAAGTCGATCTTAACGTAGCCAATTTGTGGATGATCTGGTGGGGAATAACGATGTTGCGTGTTAACATCATGTGATGCCCGTTGTTGTCCTGTTGCCGTCTGAATAACAATCGGCGTACTTGGAGTCCAATGGTATTATATGATTGGGTATAGCGAAATCGTAGGTGGACATCAATGAGATGGTAGCACAAGAGTCAAAATATAGGAAAGAGCAATGTGGAGGGGCACTGTTTACCTTGATGTAGTTGGCGAGGAAGGCGTTTTCCGAATGTGGGCAAGTAGTGGAGAGACTGGCGGTAAAGAAATTCTTCAGCAATAACAGATTCGTTGGAATAATGATCGGTTGAACAGGTGGTGATGGCTCGTCAGCCTCATCAGCCATGCCGTGCTTTTCGTCAAATGACGATAGAGAGGTGTGATCGGCATCCCTTTTGGTTTCGGCTTGTGGTGGTAGGTTGAGGGCAGATTGGGCCTGTGAAGATAGCGAGGACAGTAATGCTGGTGGTAAAGCCGAGATGGCGGAAGCGGCTAAGTGTTTGTAGTAGGAGGGGTTGTTGTTGGGGTGGGAGCAGTAACGACAGTATGATGTTGTGGCTCCACGTAGTTTAACGACTTTTCGGTCGAGGATAGATGAACGTCTACATCATAAATGATGTCTTCTGCAAGCATGAGCTGTTCGTTTAGACGAAGTAAACTACTGTTGTCCTCAGTAGATGTTGTTGACAGGATATCGGCTGATTGTAGCAAAGTCTCAAATAACTTGTTGATATTATGTTGTAGCTGAGCCGTGGTATCATTATCTGTCACATGCTTCGTGAGTTCGCTACACTGCACTCGCAGGGTGTTTAAGGTGTGGTTTGTTCGATCTAATAATTTAATGTTAGACCGAGAGGACCTGTCAAAAGTGCGGGGGTAAATTGGACGGTCATGGGACTGTCCGGCAGTTTTCTTGGTGACGTAAGAATCACCAGGACGATAATACGATAAATCGCTGCGAGAGAAAGGCTGGCGAGCATCATTAGAGTTACGCAAGCGTCTAGCATTAAACGTGGAAGATGTACCAGGTTGGGACGAAGTGATGAAGGCGAGTGTGTTAGCAGTTTGAGTCAGACTTTTGTCCGATGAGTCCAAAGTATGTGTAAGGAGTAACTTTGGCTTTGGTTGAGATGGTAAACCTTCGACATAGGGTTGCCAAGAAACAGGGCGCTCTAAGCGTCTTTTGTTCGACCCGTTTGATACGACATTGTAAAGGTCTAATGCGTATTCTAAAATGTAGCTTGGGTTAGTAGAGTGACACAATCGTTCAGCTTCTGGTACAGGTCGAGATGAAGATCGGGTTTCGTACATATAACACCAATCTACCCAACCACGATCGTAGCGGTTGTTGCTGGTATTATCGGCATAATGCCGATGTATCTCTTCATAGATTTTTATGCAAAGAGTGCCAAAGTCGAATTGAAGGTCAGTCTCTTCCTGGTTAAGTTGGTAAGAGATTTGCCTAAATGCTAGGACAGCTTCGATAAATACATGGACATACCAGTTAGGATTATAAACAACAGAGTTAAATTGCTGTTTCAAATAAGACACATCAGTAGTCGTAACAGACTCGTAGTGATTAAAGGCGATGAGCATAATAGCTCGAGCCTTGTTGGGTAAATAGCTTTTGTTGTATATCTCGTTGATGGCGGGCCAGGCCGCAAGTGCCGGTTTTCCAACACTTTCAAGATTGAAGTAAGTATGTAAGAACGTAGCGTACGTGTTCTGGTAAGTGTGCCAGTCAGCTGCAGTTAACGAGAACATGGTAACCGGGGCACGAACACGAGTGTCGAAAGCTAGTGCCTTCGGGTGCGCGCGATTTAAGATTCGTTCCTCTTCTAAGAAACGAGCGTTTCAGGACGCCTTGACTTCATAGTCGTAACAGACGGTAGTTAGCTGAGCTACTTCTGCATCAGGTAAGTGGGGAAAAGCTTCGTTGGTGAAATGCCATTCCTGATACTCAGGGGGTAACTCATCAACAGTTAAACGGAGATCAGCAGCCCTATCGGTCTTCCATTCCAGGAAAACGCGATCGAGAATTTGATTCCGGAGGATTTCGTAGTCCTTGCATGACCGAGTATATGCTTCATACGAGTCGTACTCGAGGAAAGCATCGGCATGACTGGACCGTAGTAATTGCTTGATATGCTTGATTTGCAAGGATACCTTGCGGTTCTGAAGCTGAAAGCGGTTCCCGTCATTAAGGAACTCAACTACAGGAGCTTCGAGCTTCAATATATCCGCACCTGTGATCGCCTTAGGTGCGGCTCGTGCTGCGTGTTCTGCCATAGCAGTTGACGGGGAACCTGTGGGTTCAGTCACGCAGTTGACACTGTCTAGACATTCTAAGGGGGTCTGTCTGTCGGTGTCTATGTACTCTCATCGGTTTTTCGATGGAAAATGTGTCTATATGACGACTGTGCAAGCTGTGAGTCCAGAGTAGTGTCGCTAAGCGTAGTCACTCAGGCAGCTGGTTAGTTTTGGTGCTCTCAAGGAGCTTGTTAAGCATTGCCATGGAATGTACGAGTGGACGTACCCAAAATATTCCATAACATGTGTGCTAGAGTACAGGTTAGCCAATTACACACACATCAACATTGACATGACAATACGATGCTATGAACAGGTGCACACAAGGTTACACGATCACGTGTGCAAAAGGATATTATATACAGCCCAATGGTAATGGCGATATATTGACAAGCGTGTCACATGTCGAGGCTAGGTCGGCGCGGTAACGACCCAATACCCATAGGTTACGTGCATGTTGACACATGGTTTCTCAGGGACCCGCCTGGGCCCATAACCTGCAGAGCATTTAGCAAGCAGTGGTAAGTCACCTGGAAACCATCCCGTCTCATCGTGAACGTCTGGAAGTAGTTAATTCGGGGAATGAAAAGGTATGTTCCCTATATCCTCAGAACACGACAGGCGGCATCTAGAACTACACGAGAAAGGTAAAGTGTATAGTGCTAGATACCTCGGGGCGCGCTAGACCATGATGATGAGCGTAGGCACAAATCAGAGGACTATTTGATTGTGTAGAAAGGAAGAAGAAAAGGTGAGGAAGAGATCACGTTCTCAACGGACGGATAAGGGTAAGAGGCAGCAGATTTCTCTGCAGTTGCTCTCGAGGAATGCATAATCCAGCATTTCTGCATGTTCAAGTACTAACAGGAACGCTCCGCTACTTGCGTAAGCCCGAAAATCGTAATCTTCGCCTCTGGTACTACTCTGGTTCTTCCGCTCTAATGGACCATCTTCGACTTCTTATCGGCAATCGTACTGACATGGCCACCATGTTGGACTACACCAAAGAACAAGTTAATTCAGGTAATTTTGATCCACTGGTCGCATTCGTTGATGCTGATAATGCACCTTCTTATGAACAAGACCGCAAATCTACAACCGGCTACGCTATCTTTTTGTTTGGTTCTCTCATCACTTGGTAGTCTAATCTACAGCCTATAACAGCTACTTCTACGCATGAGAGTGAACTTATCGCCCTCAATATGTGTGCCGATGATGTGGTTTGGTTACGCAAATTGCTAACGGAAATGGCATTCGTTATAAATCCTCACTTCTATCTCCACCAACCTTCAGGGAAAGATCTGCTACTAGATTATGATGCTCACGACAATCCCCTCCCATCGGACATGTCGTTCGTACGTAACAGTCCTATACTTGGAGATTCGGCCTCTGCTATTCATCTATCAAATAACCCCGACAGCGCGACTAAGGCTAAAGCTATCATCACACGCTGGTTCCGTATACGCGACTACGTACAGTTAAAACGAATCCGCCTACATCATGTTTCCGGTACCCATAATATCGCCGATGGATTTACCAAACCCTTTGGAGCTCCACTCTTCAGCAGACTTCGCACGTTACTCGGCTTACAACAACCCATAGCTCAACAAGATGGTTAATCATTACCCTCCAATATGTCCGAAATGACTTTAAACTAACCCTGCTATGCGCAGGATACTGGCTTGCTAAAATGTGAAATGCTACATAAAATGTGATGTGGAGATTCCTCTCATGATGAATTCCACAAAAACAAAGATGCTGCGAGCCGACGCCACTCTACCATGAACCGTGGTCGCGGTGGTGGTACACTGTCACTGTCTCCACCTTTTAATGCTCTAACTCCAAGCGTTGCACCGACTAGTTCCCCTAATCGGAAACATCAAACCTATTTGTCGGTGGCGCAAGGACATCAATCTACGCCCGTGACGCCCAAGGCGCCCAAAGCAACTGCCCAGTCTAAATTGCAAGCAGCAAAATCTGAGTATTTCCTGCTCAAACACGCTAAGTTTGACGTATTAGCGATGATGTCCGGGAACGTTACTGCTCTTGGCTTATCACCACCCAACTTTCTTATTCCGCAACACAAGGACCCCCAGTGCTGGCTTAAGTCTTTGCAGCAGCTGCTTACGGAAGCACAACAGACAGAGTTTGTAGACAACGTACAATATCTCAGTTCAGTGTTGTGTGTCAAGACTAAGCGTATCCGAAACGCCCCCGCTATATCTCCTAACGAGGGTATACGTCTTCATCGCTTCCCACCCATTAAAGGGGTTGTCAAAGTACATGTGACGTGTACAAAGTGCTACAACAAAACTGATATGCCAGGCACACCAGTCGTGCTCATCATCCGTAATGAAGATGAACTTAAAACTGACAGGATTCGGCAAATTATTGAGGATCATCTCGCGTCTGAGCAACACGCATCCCACTGCTTTGACGTACCGCGTCCTTTTTTTTTGTTGATTTGTGCGCTGTGCGATCGGTCACACCATGGGATAGCTTTAATTCGCAACAGTCAGCAGCCATTCCAACTGTCTTGTTTTAATGATCCGGCTGCTCACACTAGAGCTATAATCCTCCGCCTTGGAAAGTCAATTGCTATTAATAAGCAACTTAAAGAGGCAATCATGCAGACTGCGACATCCCTTAAAGTTGATGCCTCTAAAATCATTGTTAACCTTGACGATAGCACCATGCTTTTACTTCAGCTGCCCTTTATCTGGAGTGTAAATCTTGAGATTCTTGTAGGAGCTTGGTCTTTGTTACATTCTGCTGAAGATAAAGTATGTGTAGTAACCAACCCGGATGAGCTGCTTAACGTGCTTGTCGAACGCTTCGTTGACGATGTTTCCCACCAATTTAACGCAATCTCCTCTAAGACGTTACCGCCAATGCTTAATTATTTTCGTCAACTATCACCTGTACAGCAAGCTGCCTTTAAAAATGTGCTAATCCAGGTTGGCTACCCTTCGGACATAATTGATGTCTTTTCAGATGATACTTCTTCTGAAGATGTTTCACCAGCGCCGATCGACAATCCACCCGCTGAACCCACGCTAGATAAAGCTAACGATAATATGGCTGAATCTTTACATCAATTAAAAGAAGAGGTTCGGTCTTTATCCTTGCGTCTCACTAATACCGAACAGCAATTGATGGCGCGAGATCAACAACTATCGCTTGCATTAACATCTCTCACACAGATGCAAGAGACTTACGAAAATTTAAACACCCGAGTGATTGAGAACATCAAGCATGTGTCTCTATTAGACAACATCTTGTCAAGTCTTCAGATGCATCAGGACATCATAATCCCGTCCTCTGCTGTATTTGTCCATATCATTTCTCGGTCGCTTATCTCATCTATTGGACAGCTCCCTCCAAATACGTACAATGAGGCTCAGCAAGTTCAAATCGATGCAGCAGCTCATCATCTCCACACAGCTATGTCTGATGCAAATGACCGTGTTATTCCTGCATTGGATCTACACGCTCTTACACCCGATGCTGCAATGTCTTTCCTTTCATCTGTCATATCACCCTTGGTCACCTTGAGTGATGCAATGACTACGCACAATACTAACACTACTAACGACATACCCTCTGATGTTCATAATTCATCTTCTCCAGAGTTAAAGGAACTGGACGATAATAGCGAAGATGAATTGGACCATACATCTGATGTGGATACTGATACAGCTTCTCTGCGTAACATTACAACACGCTCGACATCACAATTAATTTGTCCTGTTCTGTTGTTGTTTGTTCCATTGTCCACTGTTTTCAAGTATATTGCACAAGTTCCGCCTCAAGAACGTCTGAAATGCAAAAACCGTTTCCACACGTTGAGGGGGTCCAGAGAGCTACACTATTATGTGTGCGACACTGGAACATTTTCACACCTATCTCTACACGAGGGTTTTCTCTCCGTAATACGGCTTTCCCTCTTTCTTTCTTTTCCTTACCCCTTCCGCCCTTTTTATTTCATGACTATGAAGAACCCAGTCTGAAGCTCTTTTTCAACATGGAGTAGGCCTCCAGGTGCGTACCGTCGGGTACCGGGTTTTCTGTTTAATTAACAGAGACTTCGTTCCCCGTTGTCAGTGTAAACGCTTCTATGGGACCTAATGTCCTTAAGGAGTTAGGGCCTAAATCCATACCTTGTGTAGTAGCATGCGACAAGCGGAATGGTCTGTACACGCCTAAGACTGCACGCAGTCTCTACCATGTACCCGGAGAGGGTCAAATCTCTCCAAAAGGTTAGCGGGGTGTGCGGATCGAGGCAGCTTAGATTGGCGGAGGCGAGAGCGACGAGCTCGAAGGAGGGTGGGGTGAGTGGGTGTGAGCACGAGTGGGTTTACGCCGAACTTACTGGGGTTAGAGATTTGGACTAGGTGAACTTACTGACCAGGTGAACTTATATGAAACTTACTGGGATTAGGTGAGCTTACTGGGGTTAGAGATTGGGACTAGGTGAACTTACTGGCCCGCACTTGTATTGGCTCAATTCAGAAAATTAGTTAGATGTCACTTAAGTAGAGCAAATTAATACTAAGATAGAGCAATAAGGACTTAGTTACATCAATTTTTTTTACTTAGTTGGAACCACTTAGTTGGTGCATGATACTACAACTCTTGAGTTGATTCTAATTTATTTCTAATGCAACAAATTAAGCTAAACAAGTGCAGGCCAGTAAGTGCAGGCCAGTAAGTTCACATGGTCCCAATCTCTAACCCCAGTAAGTTCACCTGGTCCCAGTAAGTTCACCTAGTCCCAATCTCTAACCCCAGTAAGTTCGGCGTAAGCCCACTCGTGCTCACATCCACTCACCCCACTCTCCTTCGAGCTCGTCGCTCTCACCTCCGCCAATCTAAGCTGCTTTGATCCGCACACGCCGCTAGCCTTTGCGTTCACTCTAAAAACCCCAGTAAGTTCACTTGGTCTCAGTAAATTCACCTGGTCACTAAGTTCACCTAGTCCCAATCTCACACCCCAGTAAGTTCACCTGGTCCCAGTAAGTTCACCTACAGTGCGCGTGTAGACGCCGGGAGGGGGCTTATCGGTATTGCGCAGCGCGTGTGGGGTAGGGTGGAGTCGTCGACTCAGAAGACGATATCCTCGGGGTTGCCGATCGACAGAGAGCCACGTAGAGCTGGACGTGGCAGAAGACGGGCTTCGCCAAGAGGACGCCGACCTCGCGGGGCGTCTGGCCCTGGCTCTTGGTGATCGTTTGGCGTCGGCGGGCCTTACGGGATACAGGTTGGAGGAGCCTCGGTGACAACGACACGATCGATCATGTATCTGGTACCGTTGCAGTGGCCGTGCGACGGGTCGAGATTGCGAAGACATTAAGCTCGCGATCAAAGTCAGCATGCCGTTGGTTGTCAGGGAGTTGAAAACTCTACTGTAAAGAGCGAGGCGTCGTCTTCCGACCCAGCCTAGTCAGCCGAAAAGAACTCCGACGCCTCGTCTCCGGGAAAAAAAGGCCGCGGTCATGCGCGCGTTGTCAACATCGACAACATCGTGCTAAATAGGTCACAGTTAAGTCGTTGTTGTCTGGGTTCCCAGCGGGGTGGCTGTGAGTACCTTGTTCGTGACTTCGATCTCCGTCTTCTTCTCGCGGTTGCCGCCTTACTGGCCCTCGATGGATGCTAGGACGGCGTCCTTGAGAGTTCTTTCAAGGTGCCTGGCCGTATAGTTGGACTTGGCCTGGGTGGCCGTTGGCATGAAATCCCCAGAATTGAAGGTAGCGGCCGTGCACGTGCCGGCGGGGCCGTCACACCCGCGTGGCACCTGGAAGACGCGTAAGAGCTCGCAGCCTTTGACCTTACAGACAAGGTCCATCCGCCGCTTTGTGGACCTAGAGCTCTCGAGAAGGTGGCCGTCTTTCTCGGCTTCCTCCAGGACGTTTAACTGAAAGTCCCGCTTTGATTGAAGCCATTCCCCACGGTCACCTCGTGGGCGATCTCCCTCAGATGAGCCAATTGCCGCGGCACGCGGCCTTCGCGGCCTTCGAAGTGTCGGTGCAGTCGCGAGACTTGCCTGTCCTCCGAAGGGGCTTTTTCCTCCGGTCTTCACCCACCGCCTTCTCGAACGCTAGCTGAATATCGTCTTCGTCGCTGTCCCGAACTCCATCGTAGACCCGAGAGACTCCCGCCGTGCCTCCATGGCGCTCCCACACTCCCCGACATGTCAGCCTCGCGAACAGGCTACGTTGTCGCATGTCGACCTCCTGCAACTTGTACTAATACAACGTGTACTAGGTTTCGCGGACAATCGTTTCGTAGGAGCGTTGAGTTGGGACGTGCACCTAAATAACCCGCACGCCAGTTTCCGTGCCGTGCCACCTGTCACACCCGCACGGCAAGGTGAAACCGTGCCGCCCCAAAAGCTGCACGGCCGCGGTCACAGAAGTTATGTACTAAACTCGCTAGGCCGCCCACGCGCGCTTGTTATAGGTCTTCGGGTGGCTCTCCGTTCGGTTCCGAGGGGATCTCCGACGTTTTCTTCAGGCGCCCGCGCAGGAGATGTCCGTACTGCGCGCGGGCTTATTCGATGGACTCGCGATTCATGCGGGATACAACGAGAATGTCGTGTTCTTCGCACAGTCTTCGGACGCGACGATGAGCGGCACCGCGCACTAACCCTGGATTACACCCGCGCAGCGGCGGAATGGAGTGGAAGGGGTTGCCTGGTTCTGCGAGGTTCCAGTTGGTTGGCAAGGCGGGCGCGAGTGTAGGCGCAGGATAGTGGCGGCGAAACGCGCGAGCCTACGGTGCGCCGCAGCAAAGTGCTCGTAGCGATACGATCGAGCGCAAAGGAAAGAGGAATCGTCATCGCTTCAAGAGGCAGGCCTCAAAGACCTGCGAGACGGCGTTTGTCCAAAACAGCTTACTTCCTCTTGCGGGGAGCCTTCTTGGGGAGAGCGCGTTCCTCGTCGTCGGAATCGCTTCGACGGCGCTCGGGTGCTTCGTCGCGATCGCGCTCCTCGGGCCAAGAGTTGGGGAAAACTTCGAAAGGGTCCTCCAGCGGGTTCGCGTTGCCTGCCTCGATGTCACTCCTGAGTTGCTCGAGCTCGGCGGGGGTCATCAGCAGCGACTCCAGGTCGGTCTTAAGGACGTCGTGCTTAAGGTACTGGCCCACGAACGTCAGCTTCTGGCCGGGCGGTTTGGACTGGAGTCCGATGGGCTCGAAGCTTAGGATGGAACCAGCCTGCTGCCACTGGACGTTGTGTTTTCCGCGTTCTTCGCCGGCGATCCAGACGAAGCCCTTGCTCCGGAACAGGTTCCCGTACTGCTCCAAGCACGCCTTGCGCTCGTCAATGATCTCGTCGCCGTCTTCTTCGTCGCTTTCATCAACGACATCATCAACCTCCTCACCGTTGTCGCCCAGCACGACTTGCTTAAGCGCGAAGTATTTAACAAACCAATCGTACAGTCGCTTTGGGTGGAACGGCAAATCGGCCGTCCAGTAGAATCCGCTCACCCCGTACTCCAGAGTCTCGGGCACGTGTTTCACACCGCGCTTGATGTCCTCCATCCAGTTGCTGACGCCGTTAGCGAATTCGACGCTAAAATTTCCCGTGCGCAAGATCTTGGAAAGCGGCGCGCGCCCCTGCTGCGTTCCGATCACTTCTGCCTCGGGGTTGATCTTCTTCACGATCGCCGCCAGTCGCGCCTCGTTCTTCGAGCGCTCCCGCTTCGACTTCCCGAGCAGGTCCACCTTGTTCAACAGCACGACGTTCGCGAATTCTAGCTGCGCGAAGAGCAGCGCGGCAATGTCCTGCTGCCCCTCGGCGCTCGCGTCTGCCGTCGGGTCGAGCGCGTCGATCGTTTCCAACGATTCCATGTACTCTTCCACCATCGACGCATCGATCACCGTCACGCAGTTATCCAGGGGCGCTTCCCATTGCAGCTGATCGTTCCCGTCTTCCAGATCGACGAAGAAGGTTTCCGCTACTTGCATCGGCTCGGCGATACCGCTGCTCTCGATCAGCACCGCGTCGAAGTCGCCCGAGCGCGCCAGCTCCCGCAGTTGCACCAACAGGTCTTCGCGCAGCGTGCAGCAGATGCACCCGTTCGCCATCTCCACCAGCTTCTCCTCCTGCTTCAAGAGCTTGGACCCCTCCAACGCCATCGCGTCTAGGTTCACTTCCGTGATCTCGTTCATGATCACCGCCACGCGAAGCCCCTCCTTGTTCTGTAGGATGTGCCTCATCAGGCTCGTCTTGCCGCTGCCCAAGAACCCCGACAACAGTGTCACGGGCATCTCCTTCGCCGTCTTTTCCTCGACCCCATCGCGCGATACGGGCGCACTCGAGGGCGCACTCGAGGCCTTCGCTGGTCGCGAGCCTCCCGAGGACGCCGGCTCTTTCATCTCCGTGCCGCGCTTGCTGCGCTTGCGCCTACGAGCGCGCTTTCGACCAACGGACATGCGACCCTGCGAGCCTGCGAGCGCGAGCCTGGGAGTGCGAGCCTGCGAGCGCGAGTGCGAGCGCGAGTGCGAGCGCGAGTGCTCGCCGACCAGACCCGCTTGCTTCTGAGAAGAATCTAGGAAAGACTTATTATGACGATCCGATTCGCGGGCTACGATGAGCCGCAAGAGTAAGGTTCCTGAGGAGGACAAGAAGAAGTTTGCTCGGCCGCGGGCCTGGGTCTGCAGTGCTGGGTACGGTCCGGTCAAGGCGCAGAGCGGGCTGCTCGAGGGTGCGCACGTGTTGTTGACGGCGTCGGCCGATGGCGAGGAGGAATGGGCGGCGGTGCTGCGGTACAGCGGCGCCGCGGAGGCGCTGGTGCTGCGGGAGCGCACGGTGAAGCTGGTAGGAGTCGTGGACCTGGCGCCGCTGGATCCCGGCGCGCGCCTCGACGAAGAGTTGGCGTCGCCGCAGCCTGGAAAGCGACTCTGCAAGCCGCTGATGCGGGCGCTGCAAAAGCTGACGATTGGCTGCTGCGGGGTGACGCTGGTGGCGGCTGGCGGTCTGGCGCCGCTCGCGCTCAAGGTCGCGCTCTGCGGCGACCGGCCCCTGCCGCTGGCCCGCGTCGTCTGCCTCGACCTCGCGCTCGCACCGTCCGCGGTGAACGGGTTGCTCGCCGGTCGCGGCCGGGTTCAAATTCCAGTGGACGTGACCTTCGCCGACGACGCGCAGCGCGCCAAACGCAGCGCCGCCCTCCGCCACGTCTTCCCCTTTGGCATCGACCTGGGAGACGACGCCTCGCGCGCGTGGTCGCTGCCTCCTGCCGCCGACGTAATAAACGCGCGCGACGACCGGGGCCGTCGGCTCTGGTTTTGCCGCCTCGAGGCCGAGATGTCCCGCTTCACCAAGCAGTACGAGCTACGCGTCGACGATGCCACCGCGGCCCTTACAGCGTACGTCGAGGCGCGCGCCAAGCCCGAGGATGAGGAGGAGCCAACTACTCGCGTCGGCTCCCTTCCGCCGCGCGCGGGCGCGCTCGTGCTTCGCGGCTGCCGGTGCGTGCTCTGCCGGTCGCGCGATTGGGCTGGCATGCGCGTGCCGGCCGTCGAGTCCGACAACGCGGCCGACGTGACCGAGGGCCTGAGGGCCTTCGCGACGCGGTGCGACGTCGACGAGGACGATGTGTCTTCCCTGGACGGCAAGGTCGCGCCGCTGCTGCTGTACCACTCTGGGCTGACGACCGTGCATTTCTTCGAGGCTCGGGATCCGCCACCCGAGGGGCCCCTCGAGGACGCCGACCTCTCCGACGACGACGATGCCTACGATTGGTACACTTACGAGCGGGCGCGGGCCCGCGTGGACGAGCCAACGCGCCTCTTCCTCGCCGCCGCCGCTGCCGCGCTGCGCGCCGCCGTCGCCGCCGGTGTTGTCCGTCGAAAGTGGGGCGGCGTCTTCGGCGATGGCCACCACCAAGAGCCCGCGCCCGAGAAGCTGCCGGTCACCGTGCTGTCGGGGTTTTTGGGCGCCGGCAAGACGACACTCATGCAGCACGTGCTGGCCGCCCAGGAGGGCCTGCGCGTCGCAGTAATCGTCAACGACATGGCCTCCGTGAACGTTGACGGCGCTCTGCTTCGCGCCGCGGACGTCGTGCAAAAGGAGGAGCACATGATCGAGTTGACGAACGGCTGCGTCTGCTGCACGCTGCGCGAGGACCTTCTGACAACGCTACGCGAGCTCGCGAACCGACGCGAGTTCGACTGCGTCCTTGTCGAGTCCTCGGGCATATCCGAGCCGCTGCCGGTGGCAGAGACGTTCACCTTCGAGGACGGCGACGGCGTATCGCTCTCCAAGGTCTGCGACCTCGACACCATGGTCACTGTCGTCGACGCGTCGACCTTCGGCACCGAACTCGCGAGCCTCGATAAGCTCGCGGATCGCGAATGGCACGCCGACGAAAAGGACGTTGAACGCACTGTCGCGCACCTTCTCGTCGATCAGGTCGAGTTCGCCAACGTCCTGATCCTCAACAAGTGCGACCTGCTGCCGCCGGATGACCTCGACGACCTCGAGCGCCTCCTCAAGTCCATGAACCCGACGGCCAGCGTGGTCCGCGCGGTGCGCTCGCACGTCCCGCCGGACGTCGTGCTAAAAACTGGCAAGTTCGCCATGCAAGCGGCGCAGCAGCACCCGATGTGGCTCAAGGAGGCGCGGCACGGCGAGCACACGCCCGAGACCCTCGAGTACGACGTGAGCTCCCTCGTCTTCCGCCATCGGACACCGCTGCACCCGCGCCGCCTCCGCCAACGCCTCGACGCCTGGGCCGCCGACGCCGCCGTCCTCCGGGCCAAGGGCATCGCCTACCTGGCCACCCCCCGCGGTTGGGACCACCAGTGCATCCTCTCCCTCGCCGGCCGCACCGCCTCGCTCCTGCCGGGACCCCTCTGGTGGGCATCGGTCGACTGCGCCGAGTGGCCGGAGGGCCTCGCCGACGCCATCGCGCCGCTCTGGCGCGAGGGCCGGGGCGACCGACAGAACGAGCTCGTCGTCATCGGCCGCACCATGGACCACGCCGCCGTCTTCAAAGCCCTCGAGGCCTGCCTCCTTGCTGACGACGAAATAACCCTACCCTACGCGTCCTTCGAGGACCCCTTCCTCGCCGACTGGCTCGCCCGCGAGGCCGACGACGCGGCCGGCGACCACGCCCACAACTAGCTGCTGCTACCTGTGTCTTTCGACGCCGCCGCCGCGGGCGACAAAGTGGCTCTGGCGTCTTATTCTGGGGAGCGTGTTCCAAGGGCCAGTCATCACGAGCCGAGGCCGGCGCTCAACTCGGGGTTAGCACGAAGAGTGTACATGGTGAGCTGACGTGGCGGTACGAAACCTAAACCCCCCAAAATTGTGTTGTTTTTTACCGGAAAAAAAAACCAAAAAAACCAGGTTTAAACTGTTTAAACTATACCCTTACCCTGATCGCCGACCGCACGGTTGCGATGGAGGACGGTGCCTCATGAATCCTGAGCCTTGCGAAGGCATCCGCCCTCCCGGCGTAGGTTGGCACCTATTCGCCTCTCGGGCGGACCGGTTGGCAGCCGGAACGTTCGCAGTGGGACGGGGTATGGCCGGGGGGCGCAGACGGAAGGTTATCGACGAGTTGGTTGTCAGTCACATCGCGGTCTCCTCGTCGCATGGCGACAAGCTTGATGATCACTCTCCGCCGACCCACCTTTCGGCGCCCCTCGTCTACAGGCCCGTGATTCCGGACTGGCTCCTGTCGGTCCGGCCTGGCTCCCATGCTCGGGAGAGGTCTGAAGTTAGTTAGTTAGTTAAACTACCCCTGTAAAAAACCGAGAGGGTGCGGTAAATAAGGGTAAACAAGTGCAGGCCAGTAAGTTCACCTATTCCCAATCTCTAACCCTAGTAAGTTCATGTCTGGTCCCAGCATATAAGTTCACCTGGTCAGTAAGTTCACCTAGCTCACACCAACTCCTTTGAGCTCGTCGCTCTCGCCTCCGCCAATCTACGCTGCTTTGATCCGCGCGCGCCGCCAACCTTTGAGTTTACTCTAAAAACCCTTTACTCTATAAACCCCAGTATGTTCACCTGGTCCCAGTTTCACCTGGTCACTCAGTTCACCTAGTACCAATCTCAAACCCCAGTAAGTTCACGTGGTCCCAGTAAGTTCACCTATAGTGCGCGTGTAGACGCCGGGAGGGGGCTTATCGGTATTGCGCAGCACGTGTGGGGTACGGTGGAGTCGTCGACCCAGATGAGTATATCCTCGGGGATGCCGATCGACAGAGAGCCACGTAGAGCTGGACGTGGCAGAAGACGGGCTTGGGAAAGAGGACGCCGACCTCGCGGGGCGTCTGGCCCTGGCTCTTGTCAGGGAGTTGAAAACTCTACTGTAAAGAGCGAGGCGTCGTCTTCCGACCCAGCCTAGTCAGCCGAAAAGAACTCCGACGCCTCGTCTTTGGGAAAAAAAGGCCGCGGTCATGCGCGCGTTGTCAGTATCGACAACATCGTTTCGACGGGGCGTGAGAATGGCGCGCTGAAAGAGCCGCCGCGGGTCGTGGAAATAGTCTGCGAGGTCGCCGTAGACGGCTTGGAGGATCACTGTCTGGCTCTCGCGCCTACCTGATCCTTACTCTCGCGCCTATCTGATCCTTACCCTAAATCGAGGGACAGACAGACAGACAAACAAACAGACAAACATCTGTCGATTAGTAGTTAGGAAAGCAGGGCTAGGAATAACAACCTAACGAACTAGAACAACAAAAAAATGTCCGTTAATATGATGATAGTACATACCTGGAGACCACACAAGTTGAAAAAAAGATGTTGAGATCGTCGTCGTCGTCGTCGTCGCTGGTTAGGACCGTGTCGTTGTTGTTGTTGTTGATCGAGGAGTTTGCGTCGGAAAGGTGCGAGTGGCCACCCTCGATGTGCGGCGGGGGCCCCGGGACGTGGCGGAGCGTGGTAATACTGGAGGAACGGGGGGAAGCTGGGCTCGTGGACCGGACGTCGAGCATCGCTCACGTGGCCAACATGGCCGCGTCGGTGTGCGCCCGGGTTGTGGTCCCGCCGCCGTGCGAGCTGCTGTCCACGACGCGGCACAACTTGGGCAAGGCATTGCCATGCACCGAGGGCTGGTCGCGGTACGCGTCAATCCGGTACGCGATGGCGAGCGATGCCGAGGCGTTGCCCCTAGCCGAAAGCACGCATCAAGTCGAGGCGCGCGTGGTGTCGCCGACGGCCGAGAGCGTCGCGGCGGGGTACGACGAGGCGTGGCGGCTCGCGGCCGCGGGCACGAGCTTCGCGTGGCAGATTGGGGCAAACTACCGCGAGTGGAAGCGGAGCGCGCAGGAGCACGTCGCGGGCGTCGCCGTGTCGACGGCGCGGCGCAAGGCACGCCGGTCCAACATTTCGCGGTGCGAGTACGTTGTGACGGGCCCGTCACCGCGCGTCGCCGCGCTTGCCGATGATTTCGTGCGCAGCACGAGGCTGCCGTCTCGGTTCGCGACGCTCCACGTGCGGCGAACGGGCGACGAAAAGTCGTCGTCGTCGTCGTCGTCAAAGCGGCGTCGCGGCGCGACCTGCGACACGAGCGTGGCGGCCGTGACGAGGTACGCGGCGTGCTCGCTCCTGCCCCTCGGAACGCTCCTGGGGGCTTCGTCGGCAAGCTCGAGCTTTCTAGACGCGGTCGTCCTCTTCACGGACGAGCGGGACGAAGCGTACGTCGCTGCCGTCGTCGCTAACCTCGAGGCGACGCTCCGCGCGGCCGGCGGCGCAAGAGTCGTCCACGGCGACGCCGCGCTCCGGGCGCTGGCCGCGCGCGACCGCGACGACAACTTTTTTATCTTCGGGGCAGCGATGTCCGTCATGCACCGAGCCCGGGTGCGACTCCGCATGCAGCGGACGCACTGCGAGCCGTGCGACCGCGCCGCCCGCGACGCCCACCTCCGCACCAAGCTCGCGATCCTCGTCAAGGACCGTCTGCACGTGGAGGAGGAGGAGGAGGAGGAGGTCCCCCGCTTACCCGAGCCGCCCAAGAAGACGAACAAGAAACGGAGGCGTCGCCGCCGAGGCCACAAAACGACGCCAGAACCGCCGCCGGAACAAGAGCCTCGGGCGAGGTCGGTCGTCGGCGACGCGCGCGAGCAGCTCTCGTACGCGTGCCGCGCCCCAACCGACGACCCCGAGCTGCGCGGTAGCAGGAGGAACGCGACGTTGGCGCTGCCTGGGCCGGCGCGGCCGTTGCGCGTCCTGAGCTGGATTTCGCGACATCCGTCGCAGTACGACTGGAGCGGCGACGCGTGCGTGGTATCGCCGCCGCTGATCGCGGTCGCCGCCGCCTACGGCGCGGCCTTCGGGCCCGACGCCGCGTCGCGGCGGCGCGCCCTCGTCGAGGGGGTGCTGCCGTGCGACCTCGTCCGCGACAAGCCGCCGTCCTCGGCCGGCGTCGAGACGTTTGGCCTCGACGTCTCGGCGCTGGACTACGCGCGCCTCGACGCGATTTTGTTTCCGAGGCCGTACGTCGGGGTCTCGGCGCTAGCGCGGGGGGCGCGATACGACGCCTCGCGAAGCCTGCTCCCGCGCAAGCAACACTCGTGGATTCTCCACGGTCTCGACGAACCGCCGTCCCTCGCGCCCGCCGCCTCGGACCCGCGCTTTCTCGACAAATTTGACCTCACCTTTGGGCCGCACCCGGGCCTCTTCGACGTCCTCGCGTTTGGCGACTTTTTCCCGACCGCGAACGCCGCTCTCCTCTGGACGCGCCCGCGCGCAACCGACCTCGGACCCGAGTTTTGGGACGACAAGACGGAGACGGCGCTCGCCGCGTTCGACGCCGCCGACGACGACCGATGCGACGCCTCGAGCAACCGCGACGACTACGCCGCGGAGATGGCGACCCTCGTCCCCGTCCGCTTCGCCGCCGCCGCGAGGGGGACCTGCCCCTCGTTTTTTTCGGGGGGAGACCTCGTCGAGGTTTCGCGCGCCTACAAGTTCGTGCTCGCCTTCGAGGCCGCCAACTGCGTCTCCTGGGTGACGGCCCAGCTCTACGCCGCGATGGACGCCGGCGCCGTCCCCGTCTTCCGCGGCGCCCCGGACGCGAGACTTCACCTCGTCCCCAACCGATCGGCCGTCATCTTCGCCGACGACTTCGCGTCCCCCCACGACCTCGCGACCCACCTCGCCGCCGTTTCGGCCGACAGGGACCTCTACCTGCGGCATCACGCCTGGCGCCACTACCCCCTCGACCCCGCCTTCCTCCAAACCCTTGGCGAGGCCCTCCGGCGGCCGACCCCCGACGACATCCTCCCCCACGTCCGCTGGGGATAAAAAAGAAAATGTTGACCGACATTGCGGCGTCCGCGGCGTCGTTTGAGCGGCTTCGGCGCGAGGTGATGAGCACCTTTGAGCCCGCCGATTTTTTGTGGGACACGGAAGAGGCGGGTCTCGAGGACGACGAGGATGGCGGGGTAGAGGTGTCGGTCCCCGCGCCCGCGGCCGTCGCGGGCGTCGAGAGCGTGACGTGCGTTCCGCGGACGGGGTGCGGGCGGCGGCAGTTTTTGGTGCACGAGCGCGACGCGCAGGACTTCTGGAACTTGCGGCGATGGGCGCTGCGGGCGACGGTCGTGTTGTACCGGTACGAGGCCACGGGCGATTCTCGACCGATAGGCGTCTGCGACCTCGAGAGGTGTGCCGTCGGCGAGGCCGAGGAGGCCGCCGTTTCGCGACTTCTGCTGGGGGATGACGAGGTCGTGGAGGCTCGCTTCGAGGACGCGCGCGAGAAGGCCGCGTGGCTCGAGGCGGTCGCCGAGGCATCGCCGCGCTCTCTGGCCGCGGCCGCGACCGAAGCGATCGCCGATCGCGACGCCGCGCGGACCGACGCTGCCGCGTCGGCGGCACGCGCGGAGGAGGCCGAGGCCGAGGCCCGGTCCCTCCGCAAATCCCTCGCTCTGGCGCGCGAGGACCTAGCGGCCGCCGCGCGCCGCCTCGACGCGCTTCGCGACCGGTTCGGCGTGCCCGTCGAGATCGCCGTAGACCGCCTCGCCGCGACAACCGCGGCCGAGACGGCGCGCCGCGTCGAGGCCGAAGCCCTTCTTGCGACCGCCACCGAGGCCGCGCGCCGCGAGACGGCCTCGCTTCGGACGAGGCTCGCCGGAGCCGACGCCGCTCTCTCGGAGAAGGACGCCGAGCGCTGCGCGCGAGACCTCGTCGAGCGCGACCACCGGAAGAAGGCCACTACCGAGCGCAAGCTCCTCGTCAAGGAGATCCGCGACTTGCGCCGCCAAGTGCGTCGCGGCAAGACCGCCTCCGACGCGAGAGACCGCGTTGCTAAATTCTGGGACGACGACGACGTTCGCCTCGGAGACGACAACGACGCGCCGTTGGGCGCCGACGACACAAACTGGCTCTTCGATACCGTGCTGCGCGACGACGACGACGACGACGACGACGACGCGGAGCGGGCTGCTCCCCGCATCATTAAGAGAGACGACCCGCGGGTTGTCGTCGTGCGGGACCTCGGCAACTCGGCCGCAACCCATGGCCTCACCCAAGAGCAAATCGCCTTCCAGCAACGACACCGCCTCGACCAGGGGACCACGGTACGTGCGTTCTCCTTCTTGTCGACCTTTTCATCATCATCATCATCATCATCATCATCCTTGCGCAGGCGGCGGCACAGGCGGCGGGCCGGCTCCGAGAGCTCCGAGACCGCCTCGTGGGCGCGTCGGTGATGCTAAAAGTTAAAGCTACCCCCCCCCCCACGGCACCACCACAACGTCCCTCTTGATTGATGTGGATCTTTTACTTCGTCATCTTCTGGGGTGCATCGCGGGCGTTCTTCGTGCCTGTCCCCCCGCAGCGGCGGCGGCCAGTGCGTTCGGCGAACAACGACAATGACGCCGCCGCATCCTCGGCCGCCGCAGAGCTGCGAAGGCAAGCGCAGGCCCTTCGCGAGGAGGCCGCCAAGCTCGAGGCCGCAATGCAGCAGGAGCGCAACGTCGAACTCCAGGCGGAGCTAGACCGTTTTTTCTCCGAGGCCGACGCCGACGGCGACGGCGTCGTGACGCTGGAGGAACTCCGCGCGGCGCTTCGGCGGTCGCTCGTCGACGAGAGCGAGAATTCACGCGCCGCCTCCAAGGCTTCCGAGCTTCTCGATTCCGAGGCGCGGGTGCTGGCCATCCTGCAGGAGCTCGACACCAACGCCGACGGCGTTTTGCAGCGCGAGGAGTTCGTGCCTTTAGCTGATTTCCGCGCAAAACTCGAACGCGACTACCGCGCCGCGCGCGACGAAGAGCGAGAACAGCAGAGCGCGGCCCTCTTCGACAGAACCGCCGCCGACCGCCTCGACGCCTTCGAGAGCGTCGCCAACAAGACATCCCCCCTGACGAACCTCGCCGCCGCTGTGTGCTACCTCCTCCCCACCCTCGACGGCGTCCCCATCGATGCCATCGTCACCGCGACCGAGCCCAACCCCTTGACGGCCCTCATCGCCGGCGCCTACGCGACCTACCGCGCCCTCCCCGCGAGCAGCATCGTCGTCTTTCTGATTCTTTCGACGGCCGCCGGCAACGCCGCCGCCCCCCGCCTCATCAGATTCGCCGCGAGACACGCGATCATCCTCGACCTCGTCGCCGCCCTCGCACTTCCCCTTGCCTACCGCTTTACCCCGCCCTCCGTCGAACTCGTCACCGGGGGCCTCTTCGAGCTTGCCGTGGCCACCTGCGTCGTCGCGGCCCTCCTCGGCATCAACGCCGATTTCCTGCCTGGGACTGGCACGCTCACGAAGTACTTCATCGACGAGTTCGATGCCAACATCCGCCGTTTCATCGGCAACGCCACGGCGGCCGAGTTCGGTATGTTCATGACCGCCCTCAAGCCCGACGCCAACGCCACGCGCGACGATAAGTAACTTAACAGTACTCTCATAAGGGGGTTTTCGTTCACTCATCACTGCTCATCATCATCGAAAAGATCGGCCGATGGACGAGTCGTGGGAGATCCGCACCCTGAGCTTGTGCTTGACGGGGGTGGTGGTGGTCCTCGCCGCGCAACTCGAGCGCGAGGAGGCGGTGGACCAGGTGCGGCTGAAGTTATCGGCCATGTTGCTCGCGTCGGCGTGGGCCGGGCCGCTGACGGTGGTGTCGGGGTTCTACGCGTTTCCGGGGCGGTGGCGCGCGATCCAGCCGTTTGCCGGGGGCGGGGGGTTCGTGGTCCTCCAGGCCGTCGGATGGATGTTGTACGCGCTGTCCATGTTCTGCATGTTGGTCGTGTTTGCGAACGCGGCCGTCGTCGCGCAAGACCCGAACGCGGTTCCGTTCGGCGCGTTCATGGCACTCGGGGCCTTCGGCGCGGCCGCGCAGCTCACGTTGAACGCGAGCGTCGGGCTGTTTAGCGAGGCCGAGTCGCTGAAACCGCCGCCCCGGCCGCGACACGACCAGCGTCGTTCGGGACCGCTGACGGCGCTGTCGCTGCTGCTCGCGTTCGCCGGACAAGTGCTGTACGTCGCGGCCGACGAGGTCGTCCGCGAGAGCGCCGCGCGGTGGCTCTCTCCCGTGTTCGCAGACTGGTTCTGGCACGTGGGCGCCGCGGCCGCGCCGGTCCTGGTCGCGTGCGGCGCGGCGTCCCACGGCCTCGCGGGCGTCGTCACGCACGTCGTCCACGGCCGCGTCGCCAAGGGCGCCGCGTATCGCGCGTGGATGCCCTTCGAGGGCGGGAGCCGGTTCGTGCTGCTCCAGGCCCTCGCCTGGACCCTCTTCGGCATCGAGTGCGACGTCCTCCTCGCCGTCTCGGCGAGCCTCCTCGCGAGAGTGGCCGGCCTGCCGGCGGCGCTCGGCTTTTGCGGTCTGGTCGCGAACGTTGTCCTCCTCGGCGCGCTCGACCAGTTCGAGCCCTCGGACCGCGGCCCCTCGATCCGGGTGCTGTGCGGCGGTCCCGAGCGCGTCGTGGCCGCGCTCTTCGTCGCGCTCTCGACCCTCGCCTTTGCCTTGGGCGCCTCGACCCGCTGGAGCCGAAGGGCCCGCGCCCCGGCGGCCTACGTCATGGCGACCGTGCTGGCGCACCTCGCGCCCCCCCTCGCGCACGCCGGCGGCGCCCGCACCATCCACGCCTACTCCCTCGTCATGGTCGGCCAGGGCGGCCCCAGCTTCGTCATTGCCCAGGGCTGCGGCTGGATGCTCTACGCCTTTTCGGTCCTCGCGAGCGCCATCGCCGCCGCCAATCCGCGAGTCTGGGACGCGCCTCGCGACAGCAACTACGGCGCCCTCATGCGCGCGGCTGCACCCCTCGCCGTCCTCTCCTCGGCCCTCCTCGTCGCGAGCGTCGGCCTCTTCGACGACCACACGACCCCCGGAGGTCGTCGTATCAAAGAAGATCAACGACACCGTCGCGACGCGCCGGCCTCGAGGTCCTCGTCGACGATCGACTCCTCGTCGTCGGCGGGGCTGATCGCCGCCGCCGCCGCCGCCGCCGCCGCCGCCGCCGCGAAACCAGCGGTGGTCCTCGCCCCATCGCGCCTCGAGGCCTCCGCTCCGACCACTGCGGCGACGACGCGCGCCTGGCGCGTGCACTGCGACTCGCGTTTGCTGGCGGGCGCCGCCGCCGACGTCCGTCGCGAGAGCCGCCGCGAGAAGCGGCGAGAGGAGCGCAAGCTCGCGGCCGCGCGCGCCCTCCAGACGAGGACCACCGCCCGCGACACCTGCGCCGAGATCGCCAGGCTCCGCGGGCTGGCCAAGGTGCCGGCCGTCGTCGCGCTTCTCGAGGCGGCCGAGACGGCCCTCGCCAAGGACGCGCCGCCCGACAACAACGTTGCGTTCGAAGACGACGACGAGTCGGACGAGGAGGAGGAGTCGGACGACGAGGCGGCCAGAACCACCGAAACGCCGTTGTCCCCTCGCAGCAGCAGTCCCACCACCATTCCGGCAAAGGATAGTAATTACTCGGAGGCGGTCGACGCGCCGCCACACCACCGGCGGCTGGTGCTGGCGCGGGACCTGGACGCGACCGCGTCGCCGTTCGCGTCGAGGTCGCGAGCACTCCGTTTCTGCGCCGACGCGGCCTCGCTCTTCGCGGCGCCGCTCGCGTCGCTCGCCGGAATCGCGCTCTTCGCGGGGGCCGACCTCGCTGGCGGCAAGGACGACGCGAGGCTCCTCAGCCCGGCGCTGGCACTGTGCGCGTTCGCCGCGACCTTCGTCTCGGCGCCGCTCCAGTTCCACCTCGAGCGCCGCTTTCCCGCGCGGCGTTCCGGCCTCCAGTTTCGGCGCCGGTTCGTCGCCCTGCGGCTCGTCGCGCTCGCCGCGTGGTCCTTCGCCGTGCTCGTCGCCCTCGCCGCCCTCATCCGCTACACGGCCTGCAGCGGCTGCGCGCTCGCGCTCTCGATCGGACGCCGCGTCGGCGGCTCGGTCGTGAGATCGCCGCTCGGCGCGTGCGGCTGGGGCGGCGTCGCCATGCAGCTCGCCGTCCTCGTCTGCGCGCCGCCCGCCGATTCCCTCGAGGCTGCGGTGGACCTCATCAAGCGCCGCCGCCAGGAGAAAAAGCTCCGCCCCTCCAAGATGTTTTTTGCGCGTCCGCGAGAAGAATTTCAAGAGGAGCCTCCGCCCAAGCTGCTGTCGCTCGTCCCGGAGGACGCGTGGCGGTTCGTCGAGGACCGGCTTACGGCGGCCGACCTCGTGTCTCTCTCGATGGCCGCCAAGCGCCTCCAGTGGTGCGCCGCCTACGCGCGCGCCGCGCGCTGGCGACGGCTCTTCGCGACGCGCGCCGCGCGCGCCAAAGTCGCCGAGCGACGCGACGCGCGCCGCTGCCGCCGCGCGTTTCCGATCGACCGCGTCTCCACGCCGCCGCGCGGCGGCGTGGGTGCCGCGCTCCTCGGGATCACCGACGCGTACCGGTCTTACTGGCGCTCCTTGGAGGTTGCGCTCTCCTCGCCTATCGAAGAAGAGGAATCGCGCCGCTACGTCGAGGGTTTCTTCGACGCGAACGTCGACTCGCAGCACGTGACGACGCGGCGCGAGCTCCGCCGGCGCGTGCACGCCGTAATCGCGACGCGATCCCGGGCCTTCGCCTGGAAGCTCGCCTGCGTGCTCCACGAGCGCGGCGCCCCCCTCGTCCGGTGCGCGTCGTGCGGCGAGGTCGACCTCGGCGACGCGTCCAAGGAGTTCGTCGCGCCCTGCCGGCGCTGCGGCGTCGCGAGCTGCGCGCATCGCGGCTGCGTCGAGCGCGACCTCGGCATCTCCGCCTCCCACGGCCTCGTCTGGGGACCCGCCGACGCCCCCCTGGACGCGTCGCGGCGGCGCCTCGCGTGCTCCTCGTGCGGCCGCGCGCTCGAGCCCGCGACCCGACCTCCGCGCGGCCCGCTCGAGCTCGCCCTGCTTCTTGCCAAGGACTTTAGACGCGTTCTCGCCGTTTCGGCCACCTGCCTCGCCAAGTGGCTCGTCGCCGTCTTTGTCGTCGCCGCCCTCGACCATTTTATCGCGAGAAGGTGCGCCGATACGACGACGCCGCGATCCGATTCTTGGCACCGGAAAATGCTCTCGACCTTCGCGAACCGCCCGGCCTTCGTCTGGTACCTCCTCCAACAGACGCTGCTCCTCGAGTTGTTCTTCTCGCGCCGCTTCTCGGCCGTCGTCACCCGCCTCTGGACCCTCGCCACACGCAACGGCGTTCGCTTCTACCTCCGACTCTACTTATTCTACGTCGCCGCGTCTCTCGTCCTCGTCCTCGCCTTCTCGCCCTTACCACCGATGTTGTTCGCCTCGTCATCCTGTGCCACTCCTCCTCCTCCTCCTCCTCGATCCTCCTTCGCCGCCGACTTCGTCGCCGCACTTTTCGCCGCCGTCGCGTAAGTTTGCTGACTTTGTTGTCGAAAATAATACCCGTTCGCAGCTGGGCCACGCTCCTCGTCTACGCCGCCGTCTCGTGTCCGTGTATCTACCTCTTCGTGCGCACGCAGTACGCCGTCCTCACCGTCGCCGACCACTTTTAGGGCTGCGTGCGTGCGAATAATGCTTCTCTCCTCGCAGCCGCACTTTCGTATTATTTTCGAGGATGATAAGCGGGCACCCCCGGTCACTCACCACGTGCTCGTCAATCAATCGACTACCACACGCAGTAATAATATCTAACCACATCAGTGCGGCTGCACGGTGGTGATGCCGCCAGTGAGAGCCCAGATGAGAAAGGTCGTGGTCACTAGAAAGGCCAGAAGAGGAACGTCCTCGGGGGACAAGGAAAAAAGCTGTTGTTGTTGTTGTTGTTGTTGTTGTTGGGGAGACCGGCCGTAGTAGTCAACGGGCGCGTCCCAGTCGAGGGGCCGCGGCCTCTTGACGAAGAAGCTCTCGAGGGGCCCGGGTTCGACGCGGTTTTGTTTCCGGAGCGCGGCGACCTTTTCTTCGTCGTTTTGGTCGATTGGCGCGCTTTCGATCGCGCGGAGGCAGGCAGCGACGCTCGAGGTATCTTGGGGGGTGGTGGTGTTCAAAAAATAGGCGACGAGGGCCTCGAGAGCGGCGGCGTTCCGCTTGAGAATGAGATGGGCCTGAAGCGCGGCCCAGCGCGCGAGCTCGAGCTGGTCTTCGGAGGCGAGATTCGTCGAGTCGAAAATCGCCTGAAGCTGGAGCAGGTCGGCCGCGCCACCCTCGGCGTCCCCGAACTCTTCGACCTCGCTCATGATGCCGGCGAGCGAGACGATGGCGAGGGCCTCGACGGGGGCGTTCGATGCAACGTAGCGCGCGTCTCGGCCGGCCGCGCCGAGCGCTCGCCTCTGCTCCTCGCGCAGATCGTGGAAGGCGACCGCCGCGGCCGCGGGGTTGACCGAGATTGAGGCCGGCGGAAGCCCCAGCACGTATCCAGCCACGACGTGGCCCGCTTCGTGGCGTGCGAGGCGCGCGCGATAGGCGGGAAGGTACGTCGCGTACGCCGCCGTGAGCGCGCGCTGGAATTCCTCGGGCAACGCGATCCCCAACAACAGCGCGCCGAAGGGCGCGAAGCAAAACCCCTGTACCACCACGAACCGCACGATGTCCGGCACGAAGGTCAACGAGACCTGCGCGGCGAGCGCCGAGACTGCCGCGCTCGCGACGATTCCCCCCATGAGCGTCGCGAGCTTCTCGACCTGCTGGCCGCCGTAGACGCCAAAGGCATCCGCCACGTCGCGCGCTCTCGTGGTAGTCTCGAGCTGCGAGAGCGACACCTTGTACTGCGGCTGGAGCTTGGCGGACCGAAACAGACGCACGAAGCCCGACGCTTGGAGCTTCTCGAGCGCGAGATCGGCTTCGGTACGCGACGTGGCGGCGTCCAACTTGGACCACAGCACCTCCTCGTCGACGGCCGAGGAAGTCGCCGCCGCGAATCGCACCGAGGGCCATCGTCGTCGGACCTGATGGTGCTGGTGCCAGGCACCGCCGACACCAAGAAGAAGAACCCAGCACAACATCATAGCCTGACGTGGCATGATTCTATCCTCGCTGCTGCTGCTGACCCTCGTCGTCGAGCGCAACAACGGCCTCGTCATCGAACGGGGTCTGCGGCTCGGCCAGACCAACCTGTATTCGCCAATCCCGCTCGGCGTCGGCACCTGGGCCTGGGGGAACAAGCTCCTCTGGGGCTACGACGAGACGCAGGACGAGCTCATCAAGGATACGTGGAAGGCCGCAGTGGATGGCGGCGTGTCGTTCTTCGACACGGGCGACTCCTACGGCACCGGGAAACTCGAGGGCCGCGCCGAAGTGTTGCTCGGCGAGTGCCGCCGCCGCCGCGACAGACGACGCCGCGGGCTCGCGTACGGCACAAAACTCGCGGTGTATCCGTGGCGACAGTCGGCGGACTCGTTCGTCGACGCGCTCCGCGCCTCGCTCGGCCGCTTCCAGCTCGACAAGGTCGAGATCGCGCAGGCCCATTGGAGCGCCGCGAACTACTTCCCGTCGCAGGACCGCGCCTTACTCGAGGGGCTCGCGCGCTGCTACGAGCTCGACCTCTGCGATTCGGTCGGGCTCTCGAATTTTGGGCCCAAGACCCTCGCCAAAGCGGCCGCCTTTTTCGCGGACCGCGGCGTCCCGGTCGCCGTCGACCAAGTCCAGTTTTCTCTCCTCTCGACGCAACCCGAGCAGACCGGTCTCTTAGACGCGTGTCGCGACCTCGGCATCACGCCCGTCGCGTATAGTCCGCTCGCGCTCGGGGCCCTCGCCGCGTCCGACAATAAGCCCGCCGGCCCCCGCGGCTTTCTCTTCGACCAGGTCTTGCCCGGGGCGACCCGCCTTACCGGTCTCCTGCGCGACATCGGAAAATCGCGTCGAAAAACGCCCGCGCAGGTGGCCCTCAATTGGACGATATGCAAGGGCTGTCTGCCGATCGTCGGCGCCCGTTCGCCGGAACGAATGAGACAAAACCTCGGCGCCTGCGGCTGGCGCCTCTCGGACGCCGAGGTTGGTGCTTTGGACGACGCTGCCCGAGCTGCCAAGAAAAAGGCCACCCAGAACATCTTCATGACATCCTAGCCCGTCGAGTCTACGACTCCCTTACCCTAGAGATGATCCTTTCGTTGTTGGTCATGGTCGCACCGTCGTACTTACGGCGGCGCGGCCAGGCAACTAAGGCTCAAAAACGAGCGTTGCGGGAGCTGTGGCCCACGTACGGCATCGACCTTGCAACGCGGTCTCATGTGAACGCGCGGGCGCCGCTGAATTGCACCCGCACCTTCGGTCGCGACGCGCCCCTCATACTCGACGTTGGCCACGGCCACGGCGAGAGTATCGTTGCCTTGAGTCGAACGTTTCCGACCTGCAACATCCTCGGCTGTGAGGTTCACGTGCCGAGTATCGGCGCGACCCTGCTCCGGCTCGACGAGGAAGGCCTGCCCAACGTCAAGCTCGTCCGCGCCGACGTTTTCGAGCTGCTCACCACCTACGTCGGCGTCGTTTCGGCGTGTTTTTGCGGGTTCCCCGATCCCTTCCCTGGCGCGAGCCCTTCATCGCTCGCACGCAAACTCATCCGACCCGCCTTTGCCGATCTCGTAGCTGCTCGATACGTGCCGTTCGCCGAAACCCTGCCGCCAGTTTCCATCGCAACGGATGATGGGGCCTACGCCGCGCACGCGCGAGTGGTCTTCGATAAAGCCGGCTGGACCGAGCTCGAAGTCACCAACCGACCCGAACAGCGACCGCCGTGGCGGCCCATCTCCAAGTACGAGAGAAAAGCTATTGACGCGTCGCGCGTCGTCTGGGATCTCGGCTTCGCCCCCTCCTATGTGCGACGACACAGCCTCATACCTCACCCCGACTGCCGATGACCCCCGGCGCTTGCTTGTTTGATCCGCGCAGCGGGTCAGGGAGTGGGCGTTGCTTAGTTTGATCGTCGTAACTCCTCAATGCCCCTGAGCGTCGTCATGACCTTCCGCATGAGCGACAAAGACCGACCACGTGGTTGCACCGTGCCTGTAAAAATAAGCTCGAAGCGTGTGTCGCTTGCGCTTGTGCATGTATGACTCGTGCATGAATCCATATGGGTGCTTCGGCTTTCGCCGTTACACGCCTGCGCGTCGGTTCAAGGGCCTGGAACAAAGAATCCTCGTGGCATCGGCCTCGTCCGATGGAACGACTTTTACGAGCCCGAAATGCGTGTATCCTCGTTTCCGTGTCGGTTGGGCCGTAGAGTCGTCGTCGTCGTCGTCGTCGTCGTCGTCTGGAAGAGATGGCCGGGTTTAAGAGCTCGAAACGCGTTTTTGAGCCTCGGCACACTGTAGGGTCCGAGGATGGATGACGTCATTCACAGTATCCCCTAACACTCCCCCCAAACCTCCGCCTAAATCTAACAATACATGCCGCGTTTCGCTTAATTGACGTTCAGCCTACAATGCTGTAAAATCCCAAATGTAGGTTTCTCGGACAATTAATAGGTATAATAATATAACGCTACCATGACCAGGACGGGCAAGCCATCGTTCGCGAAAAAGACGTTGTTCGACGTGAACTTGGTGACGCGGAGAACGAGAGATATGTCTTGCCTCGAATCGCTTGCGACGCGCCTTAAAGGCGTCAAGCCCTTCTTCTTCTTCTTCGCCAATCACAATATCAACGAATATTGCCAGGCCAATGGCAACGCTCCCGGCAGGCCCAAGCCTGGTTTGGTAGGTCCAGCGGAGCCTGCCTCCGTGTTGGCTCGGCTTACTCAGACCGTCCTAGCTAGGGTACCGACCACACCTCATGTCCTCTTCAGTCGCGCCGGCAGTTTCGACGCCATCGAGGAAGCGGACGGACTATGAAGGCAGCTTGCGTGTGTCGCCGGTGATACAATTCACTTATTTGGAACTCATTCGTCAGTCAGCCTCTGTGGTCATATTTTGCATCGCACTCCGCGCGAATCCTGGCTTCTCACCTTTTCCACGACTTCCCCCACTTTTTTTTGATTTCTAGTAGGAAAGTGACGAAGGGAGGACTTGCGGTTTCATATTTTTACCCAGACCCGCGATCCACGAGCCGAATTACTGGCGGGCGGCGTCCCCATCCCTGATAAACTATCGACATCTCCCTCTCGAAGAAAGATGCGCCGTATTTATTATTCATTGGACGCAATGATTGATTGGACCCGCATACTTCTTAGCTAACGGGACACATTGCCCAACGGTACGTAGTATCTGGTGTGGAGATTTCTGGACACGACCGTTGACTTTGAAGGCGCGCGATGGACCTCATGGCCGCCATCAAGCAAGGGAAGGCGTTGAAGCATTCAAAGGCCGAGCCGTCACCCGACGATAAGGCGAGCCACGACGACAAGGCGAGTCGCGACGCCGAGTTCTTCGAGCAAAAACGGCGCGAGAGGGAGGCGGAGGAAAAGAAAAAGCAGGCCGAACTCGAGCGAATGGATCCGGAGGAACGCGCGAAAAAAATCAAGGAGGAAGAAGAGGTGCGCAAGCACGACAATCTCAAGTCGAAGCACACGCAGCGTCTCGCTGCGAACTTCGGCAGCGGTAATCCCCTCGCGCGAGGAGCTGGGCGCGGCCGCGGCCGCGGAGGCAGAGCGGGCGGGAAGACGACAAAAACTGAGCCGCAAGCGACCCCGGAGAAGAAAGACGAGTCATCGCCAGCTTCTGCTGTAGAAGAACCCGGGGATTTGATGGCGCAGATTTCACAAGGACTGAAAACGGAAGCGCCAGCTCCTGCTCCAACGCCGCCACCACCCTTGCGAGCAGCACCACCTCCAGATGCAGACGAAGATGAGCCCGGGGATTTGATGGCGCAGATTGCGCGAGGTCGTAAACTGAAGAAGGGGTCAGCGCCCCCAGCACCGGCTCCAGCGCCGCTGCCATCAACGCAAGATCCACCACCTCCAGATGCACACGAAGAGGAACCGGGAGATTTGATGGCGCAGATTGCTAGAGGTCGCAAACTGAAGAAGGGGTCAGCTTCCCCTGGACCAGCGCCGTCTCCAGCGCCGCCGCCACCTGCGCCGGTAGCACTAACTCCCGATGCAGACGAAGAGGATCCTGGGGATCTGATGGCGCAGATTGCGCGCGGTCGCAAACTGAAGAAGGGGTCAGCGCCAGCTCCAGCGACTTCGTCGCCTGCGCCTCCACCCTCGCTCCCTCCTCCACCTGCAACAACATTGCCCTCGACCTCGCCGAAGGTGACGCCACGGCGAACAGCCGTTCTGCCTCCTGGGCCGCCACAAGCTGTTTTACCTCCTGGGCCACCCCGGGCTGTTCTGCCTCCTTCGCCACCGCATGCTGTTCTGCCTCCTGGGCCGCCGCGGGCTGTTCTGCCTCCTGGACCACCACGAGTTTCGCTACCGCCCCCGCCATCGATACAACAAACCGCTGCAAAGAAAACCGCTCAAACTCCGCGCACCGGGCTACCACCACGGTCGCCAGCCGCACCACGGCCGCCAGCCGCACCACGGCCGCCAGCCGCACCACGGCCACCAGCCGCACCTCGGCCACCAGCCGCGCCTCGCCCGCCAGTCACGCCTCGCCCGCCAGCCGCCCCACCACCCCCTCTTGCGCCGCCACCGCCGCGCGCAACGCCGCCCAATCTCGTCCCGCCACCACCGCGCGTGGCTCCTCCAAACCTCGCGACGCTGCCGCCGCAAGTCGCCCCCCCAACATCACGTTCGAGTCGCGCCAGCATCAGAGGGGCATCATCTACTCCCGGTCAGTACGCGATGGCGGCAAGTTTATAGACAAGTCAACATTTTCAGGCTCCAAGCGCCGCGACTCCCTCCTGCCACCCTCTTCCCAGCCAGGTACGGCACGATGGTCGAGTGTTTGGAAGCGCTTTTAAACAGACTCGCTCAGGTTCAAGCTCATCGGCAGCTATGCCGTTGCCACCCCCTTCGGGAGCGCCACCTTCACCGGGGCAACCGCTACCACCATCGGTACCACCACCACCACCTGGACCACCACCGCCGCCGCCGGGACCGCCACCGCCACCGCTTGGACCGCCGCCACCTGTGACGGGACCGCCACCGCCACCGCTTGGACCGCCGCCACCTGTGACGGGACCGCCACCGCCACCACCTGGACCGCCGCCACCGGTGACGGGACCACCACCGCCTCCGCCCGGACCGCCCCCGCCGCTGCCATCTCAAGTACCGCCACCTCCAGGACCGCCTGAAAAGCCTGGCGCTCCAGCATCTGCTAGACCAGCGCCTGGTGAATCTGCAGTCGCAAAGGCGCGTGCGTCCCAACGCGCCTCCCTGATCCGCTCGCGTCGGAACCTCATGCCACATGAAGAAGAGCCAGAAGAAGATGAGAACCGTCGAGACAGCCTCGCCTGGATTGGTTTGACTGTTGAAGAGATCGCAGAAGCCGAGCGCCCCGCCGATCATGACATGGAAGAGATCAAGGACTTTGTCCTCGACAGGAAGAAGCTTTGCATTTGGAACAATAAGTTCCGAGGTTGTTGCGATTTTCTCGAGCGCCTGGAGCCAGCCGGGAATGGACTCTTCTCACATTCAGCCAAATGGGTCAAACTTCTCAGAGTCCATGCTGCCTGTACACAACAAAAGGTCATTGTCGTGCTATCGCGAAACAACGCGTCGCAGGTCAAGCGATGGTTTGCCATCGAGCTACCAGAACGGATGAGCCCCGTCGAGAATTATGATCTGTTCGCTGTCCTGAGTTCGAGTACTGCGATCCATCGAATGAGAGGGTGCTTCTACAGGCTGTGCTACGAGCGAGCGTCAACGGAGGCGCCTTTGCTTGGGCGCATGAGCCTTTGCGGCGCGAAAGTTGAAGCAAGAAAATTGGTGTGTTTTTTGCTTAAATTGCAATTGGATTGCTTCGTCTAAATGATGGAAACTCATCAATGCAGGACATCAATGACTTTGGTGTCGAGTACATCATCTATCTCATTCCGGGGGACGGCCCGTCCAAGACACACCTCAAGCGACGGCGCAGTAGCGCAAAGAAATGTGACGAAAAACCCGAAGGAGCAATTGAATTGCGAGCACCTAGCAAAAAAGCACGAGAAATGTGGATTCGAGATCTCACTTACGTCGCGGAAGTCGCGTCGCGACGCGAACAAGCCACCGACAAGATGCTCAACGCTGAACGTAAGCTCGAGGCGAGGCACGAAGCGAAACTGGAAGGCTACGAATTCAACAAGTCCCTTGCTGCTGAAGGCGCTGAGCGTGCAGCGAAACTCAGCCTTGATGCAGCGTCGCGCGCGGTCACTACGGTCACACAGATGGCGAAACTAGTTCATGCCATGTTCGACGCCGAGACCGCGTCGGAAGCCGCCGTCGTCGCCGCAGAGCAAGCCACTCACGAAACAACAGAATTGACGACGACTGTTCGAGGGCGCTGGGTTGAGATGGCCATGGAACTCGCAGAGCGGAGCGCCGGGAACGCTGCACGAGCAGCAAGGACGTCGTCGCAAAAAGCGATATCAGCCACGGCAGGTATCTTCGACGAGATTGTGAAGCTCGCCGAGCGAAGTGCCGGCAGCGCTGCACGAGCAGCAACCGAGTCGTTGCAAAAGGCGAATTCGGCAACGGTAGGGATCGTCGACGGAATTGTGGAGCGCGCCGAGCGCACTGCCACAAAATCGCTCGAAGCGGCGACCGACGCCACGCGAACGTGGGTTGCAGACTTGGCTAAAATCGCGGAGGAAGTGGTCGAATTGGCAATCAGATGCGCTCGGGGAAGCTCGAGCGCAGTTGGCCGTTCACTTGAGATTGCTCGCGAGGCCTCAAACCGAGCAAGAGAGGCGTTCGTCGCTGCGATAGCGATGACCCCCGAAAAAAGTGCGGACGAGGAGCCCGAGCGGAAAAAAACTGACGAGGCCGATGATACCACGGACAAAAAGAAGGAGGAACGACCACCAGAGACGAAGGAACCACCACCGGAATCAAGAACGAAGGCGGCCGACACATCAAAGCCACCGACCGTCGCGGAGGAAAAGGATGAAACTGGACCTCGGTTGAAACGAAGCGTCTCGTTCGCCGACGGCGGCGCCGAAGAGCGCAAGTCAGTTCCACCACAGGAACAAGACGCCGAGAAGGAAAGGAGCACTTCCGCCGGCGTGGCCGATTTGCGGCTCCCATCACCACTTTCGAGCAGCAGCCCATCTCCACTCGAGAGCCCGCACTCTCGGGGACGCGGGCGGGGCCGCGGCCGATCGTCGTCTCCTCGCGGTCACGGTCACGGTCGCGGGCGGTCGCCGCGAGGCCACTCGCCGCACGGACGGCACGGCCGACGCGGGCGCGGTTTAGGAGGCCGCAGTCCGCGAGGTGGGGGTCGATTCCATCATCGTGGTCGCGGGCGTGGATTCCCTTCTCGCGGCCTTCCGGTGATCGCGCGGCCGGCGCCTTCGAAGGAGCAGCCTGATCCGGCTCCGGCGATGCTGTTTGACGTCGTCCTCCACGATCCGGTCTATCTGAGCATTGGCACGCCACCCGACGAACAAGTCCTCCGCATCACTGGGTCTCTTCACCCAGAAATTGCCGAAGGAGACGTCCTCGCGTCGCTCAACGGCGTCCACGTCGACCCAATCCATAACCGCGACGAGTTTGAATTCATGGTCCACTGCATTCAGGAAGCGCCCAAGCCTCTTCACTTGGGTTTATCGCGAATGGTTGGTTACACCATGAAAGACACACCCGAGCCCGAATTTACGGCATCGTTCATCAGCGGCCAAGAAAAAGAACCTGCTGCTGCCGCGCCGGCGGCGGCGGCGCAATCTGAATCCGAACGACAAGATTGTAACAACGCACCGGCTGATTGGCTTCCGCCGATCGAGCTCGCCTCTGCGACCCCGCTCCCGGAGACCCCGGAGGAGTTGCAAGCCGAAGTCGAGAGTCTGCGGGCAAAAATTGCTGCCGAAGAGCTGCGCCAACGATCGCAAGCCGAGCTGCTGGGTCTAGGGGTTTTAGGCTCATCGCGCGTTGCCCGAACCGACGAGATTGCTGCGCTCCGTCGTCGCGTGTCCAAGGCGCACGAGCGCAAGCAGAAAGCGATGTTGCTGCTGAGTCGCGTCCTCGCCACCACGAGCTCGAGTCGGGTTTCGAAAATCATCAACAAGTACCAGGATCGATTTACGGACGCTAGTGGGCACGTCGACGAGCCGTCGTCGTGGATCGCGTCTCTTGTGACCTCACCACAATGATTATCGTCGTAGGTGGCCACTCCTGGTTGTTCGGCCGGGTTTATTGCCACCACGGCACCGCGATCTTTCTTCTTAGAGAGGCCGGCCACAAAAAAAAATGACAACCAAGCCAAAAACTATCAAACGACGTCTCTGGATGATGATGATGATGATGATGATGAAAGAGGTATTTGGAGGAGCGTGTTGTGTTCGGCGAGCGGGTCGTAGTAGAACTTGCTGTGAACTTTGCCCTGCACCGTGCGCATGACGGTCTTCCGGTCGAAGACGGTGGCGATGGGCGGGCAATGGTAGACAAAAGCGTTAACATGGCAGCCGAGGCCGGGAGGCAGCAAGAAGGCAACGAAGTCTTCGGGTAGGACGTCGTCCGGGGCGCGATCGGACGAGGGAAGCGCGACGCAGACGATGACGGGAGCTTCCGGCGAGAAGAATGTCTGACCTCCGTCGGCATGGTAGTTGATCTCGGTGAAGGAGTAGGCGACGGTGGAGGGCGACGTGGGGCCCGCCGTCGCGCTCGAGTCGAAGGCAACGTTGGCGAGTGACTTCTCGTCCGCTGCGAAGGTCGCCGCAGAATTTGTCGCTGCGTCGACCGTAGTCCACGCGAAGAGATAGTCGCCGTCCGCGACGCCCGAGTTCGAGGCGGCGTGGGCGCCTTCGCGCCACTCGAGAACAAACGAACCGGAAGTGGTCCCGCCGGACACCCCATCGTAGCACCTGCGCCACCCAGCTTGCGGCCATCGCGTGATGTCCACTCGTGCTTCTGGCGAGTCCTCCTTAGTGAACAGCCGACCATACGGCCTGAACGCCTCGTCGGTCGCTGGGAGCATCGGGACCGCGCAAATTGAAGGAGCCATTGTGGCGAGAACTTCTTAGGGTAAGTGTTTTTCGCTCTCCAGTAATTAATCGATCGCGAGGTGCACGTTTGTTGTTGTTGTTGTGTGTTCGCTCGCGCCCGACGACAGTGATGAGCTCGAGCAAAGTAGGAATCTTTCCGACGATCTTGTGTGTGAAGATGCAATTGTCATCCTTGTTCTGAGTTTGGCGCCAGTTGGATCGTGTGTCACCGCACCGAAAAAATGTCCCATATATCTCGCACTCGTAGGAGTATGCTCGGATGGGTGTGGCCGAGACTGTTTGGGAAACGGCGCGCCGAAGACATCACGCGGGAGTTCGGCGAGGACGCGCAGCTTGTCTTCTCGCGGAAGACAGAGTCAATACTGTTCCATCGGTTTCGCATGTGGACGCAGCGCGTCGGAGCTTCGCGGAACGTCGGTCACCGCGGCCGCAAACTCCCGGCCCTCATGATGCCCGAGCAAGCAGCCTACGCTTTCGGCTTCGAGCGCGACCCAAAACGCCGCCGCCTCCTGGATGGTCCCGGTCTGACGCGAAAAGAGACGGACCGTGACGTGGTCTATAGGGACTTGGCGGACCGCGGCTACGTCGTAGGTTCGGCGTGCCGCTATGGCGGCGACTTTGTCATCTACGACTCCCACCCCTCGAGGTGTCACTCGAAAGCGACGATCCGGGTTGTCAAGCCGGACGAAACCGTCTCGTGCACGGATCTCGCGGGCTATTGTCGCGTCCAAGGCTCCGTGCTCAAGCGCGCCGTCTTCGCTTCCGTCGACCCCGACACCAACAAGCCCCAGTATGTCTCCTTCGCCTTCAACCCGGCCCTCTCGACCGAGGCAAACAAAAAGCTCGAGCGCCGTCTCTCGCGAGTGATCACGCACAGCAACGACCCGCGCCCCGTCGGCGACGCTCGAAGGGATGATGAACCCGAAGAGGACGACTTCATCCCAGGTCACCAGGATGAATTCGAGCTTGCGGCGCAGCAGCACCCTTGTTGCGAAGGGGAGGATGACGACGACGACGAGGGTGAGGAGACACCCGACAACGGCGAGGAGGAGGAGGAGGAGGAGGAGGAGGCAGCACCCGGAGAATGCGACGACGACGACGACGACGACGATAACGACGTTGTTGGCGCGGCCGCACTCTCCTAGTTTTGTCTTTCTTCCTGGTGGCGGTTTCCCATTTTTTTTGCTATTGTATCGTGCTTGGATATGGCTTTTTCTTTGGGAAAGAAAAGGGAACAACAACAGAATAATATGAGGCAGGAAGTTGTGTCCGACAAGACGGGTGCCCGAGGGCACGTGCGTCCAAGCACCGCGGCTCGCAGACGACGACAAGTTTTCGCAGCTCCTAAGTGAACGACGAACAATGTAACGAGAACCAGGATATTCATAGAGAGGGGCTCTTCGGAGGTGCACATATGGTGGTAGAGATATGTTGCTTTGCTTTTAATCGACGACGTGCGTTGACGAGAAATAGGAAACGCGTGTGTGAAATGCATGCGGAGGAGGAGGAACAAGAGACGACAGCGACAGCGCGCAGCCACTGCCGCAACAACAAGAACAATAAGGTCGTGCCAATGACGTTGAAAACGTTGTTGTTGTTGTTGTTGTTGTAAATGATAGGTAGAGAGTGACAATGGTTTCAGTTGGTGATTCAGCCAGTGTACCAATAGGCGGATTTGAGTTGGTCGCAGGAGTACGTCGTGTCGGGAGCTTCTGCCGCAGAGCCGCGCCAGACGATGAACTTGCTGTCGGTGTCCTCATCGTCGTAGGTGCAAGAAAAGATGTTGTAGGTGTTTTTCTTGACGCCGCTGCAGTACAAGGCCTGGTAGCAGCAGTAGAGGTCGCTTCGTCCGCTGGTGAGGATGCCGCGGGGGGGGTCATGCATGATGTTCCAGACCACGAAGGTGATAGCGATAAGGACGACCAAGAGCGCGCTCGCCTTGCGGGCCAAGTGCTCGCGGGGGTAGTGGGCGTATTCGTGGAGGAACCACATGGAGAGCATGAGGCCCGAAAAGAAGCCGCCGAGGTGCGCAGCATAGCTTGTTCGAGCGCGGTTGTCTCGGCCAGAGCCGGTTTCGTTGGCGGTGATGGAGATATCGACGCCGATGAAGGTGGCAAGCAACGCGAGGCGCACCCAGCGGTTGAAGAGGCCTCGGCGGAGTTCGTTGAAGTTGAGGATGGTATGGCCGAGGTGGACGCCGAACAAGGAGTAGACACCCCCGGACGCGCCGACGACAACGTCCTCGGGGAGTAAGAAGACGACGTAGAGCGCCCCCATGACGACGGAGAGTTCGTAGATTAATCCCACGCGGTAGAAACCGTGGACGAGCTCGAGGGGGGTCCCGATGAGGAGTTGGACGATGGCGTTGAAGGTAATGTGGCCGGCGCTCGAGTGGACGAACTGGTAGCCCGCGTAGCGCCAGATCTGGCGGCGGTTGTCGCGGCACTCGGGCCAGTTGGAGACTAACGAGAGCGAGAGCCAGGTGGGCCCGCCGAGGCGGCCGGAATGGCCAAAGTTGACCCACGCCACGTAAATGCCGACTTGGATCGTTGTGATGAACATGATGAAGTACGGGAACCCGGCGATCGGTTGGTCCTGGATGTCGATGTGGATGTCGTCGCGGTGGACCGACTCGAATACGGTACCTTGGGGAAACTTGGCGATCTTGCACTCGATCCCGTCGTCAATCTCGAAGGGGCCGTCTTTGTAGAGAAGGGTGTACTCGTTCGTTTCGGGGTTGAAGCCTTCGTCGCTCACGGTCGCCGTGACCCAGACGCCGTCGCAGAAATGTTCGGTCGGAACCCCAAAGTAGCGACCGTTTGGCAGTCGGATCTTTGCGCCGTGGTCTTGGAAGGCTTCGTAATACACTTCCACCACCTTGGCGAAGATTTGCTGTTCGAAGTGTTGGTGCGCCGGATTTCGGCGCGGATCGTAGTAGGCGGCGACGTGGTGGAACGCCGTCGGGTTGATCGCCGCTTGCTTGGTCTTGAACGTGGGCTGACCCGTTTCGTCGTCGACTTCGCCGAGCGCCGCGGCCGCGTTGAATTTGGAAAACTCGGCCGATTCGTGGTACTCGGCGCGACTCGAACGCGCCAAGCGCAGCACGTTCGTCGTCCCGACGCTCTGCTGCCGCGTCATCTGGATGCTCAGCTGCCTCGTGAGATTCTCGGACGACGTCGCTTGAGCGAGCGACCGATAGGTTTCGGCGCGCGATGCTTTCGAGGACGCCCCGCGCGAGACCCTCGAGGATCGCGTCGTCGTCGGCGACAGCTCTTCACCCTCCGCAATCTCGCTCGCGTCGTCGACGACCGTGCTCGGCGACCGAAGGTCCGTCGTCACGCCCTTCCAGTCGGTGCCCGACCGCGACTTGCTCGTCAACGTCCGGATCATATTCGTCTGTTCGCGCGTGAAGAACAGCTGGGAGTGGTGCTTCCGGAGCAGCTCAAACCCGCGGACCATCTCCAAACACAAGTTCGTCGTCGCCGCCGTGAAGACGAGGTCGAACCCGTCGAGCGGGTTCACGGCCTCGCCCGCCCGAGACGAAAACCGCGACCCCATGAAGTCGACGGTCTGCTCGGCTTTGGTCAACCGCAGGAAAAAGGATCGCTCCTCGACGTCGCCCTCGACCACTCCCACATCCATTAGGTTCGCCAGACCGAAGCACTGGCACACCCCCTTGAGCCGCATCGCCTCCAACGGCCCCAGCATGTTAGCCCGCCACCAGCACAGCCCGTTGCTCGCAGACAACACGACATCCACCGTCAGGGACGTCATGATGGTCTCGTAGCCCGTCCTCATCGGAAAACCCGGCTTCCCGCCCCACGGTGAGCCCCGCCGCGCGTACCGTAACATCAAACCTTTCCCTCGCTCGAGTCGACGATGGAACGCGACCGTCTTCGCTTCGACCAACTTGGTGTACTCGGCGGCGTAGGCACTTGCACGGTTGTGCGCGACATTGCTGCCGAGCTTCTTCAGCCGCACGGAGACATGCGATTTCACCGAGGCCCCGTCACCACCGACCGAACTAGTCCCATCTGCGGACAAGATATCCTGAGAATCGTCACCGGTCACGCTCAGGTCCAAAAAGTCCTCCTCCCCCTCCTTGGTGGTAAGAGGCACGCTGCTGCTCACATCCTCGGAATCGAGCTTCCGCTCGTCCTCCTCTTCACCATGCGCCTCGAGGTCCATCTCCTGTTGTCTACGTGATGAGAGAGATCTCCCTCCTCGTCAACCTAATACAACAAAGAACCTCTCTGTTCGCGTGTCTGCTGCCACCGCAGGGGCAAAAAAAAATGCGTGTGAAAGAATTGACGGTTTGCCACAAGGTGGTAGTCGGATTGAATCGGGGTGCTTCGCCTTTGCTGCTGTTGACGACGACGACGACGACGACGACGGGCCCAACCTCTCTTTCTTTACACCCAGCGTCAAAGTTGTGGGTGGTGGCGCGCGCAATATGCTGCTTGCCTGTGGCTGCGTGGCGCGCTCTGGAACTGCGCAGCATCTGCGGTTGGCAGTGGGGCCTTGGTCCATAACATCGAGCACGAACCATCGACAAACCCTAAGCAGCGTCAAGTTCTCCACTTATTTCTCTTTAGTACCGAAGACACGCGTGGTGTTGAGCTTCGGAGGAAGGGACACCATTGGTTGAAATCGCGACACGGTTAGGACGAGGTCGAGGCGCGCTCAAAATCCCAAAGTTGGCACCCCCCTCTATCCACCGCAGAAGTTGCTGCTTGTACTCGCGAACGGCGAGGTGACAACGGCTTCAAAATGGCTGCTGATATGTGCCGCTGGTGCTCTTTTGGGGAAAAAAAATGCGCGGCGGATTCTACCCGTGCCGCACCCGAGGCCCAGACCGTTCCTTGCCCAGACTGTTCCTTTATTGTCAATCACACGTTATAGAGCGTTGATTGATGCCGCTGGGTTTGGGCGCTCGTTGGGCATCGTCGATCGATCTCCAGCACAGGTCGACCCCGACTTTGGCCGCGTCGCCTCGGACTTGGACGTCAGCACACCGAACCTGTCCTCCCCCGCTCTCCTATCATCCTCCACCCTGGGGGCTGACTCCACTCCTCTTCCCTCAGAGCATGCCGCCGCGTCCAGCGCCGTCGTCGCCTGACATCGCGGCCGTTGCGGCCAGCTCTTAGCTCGCCTTCTCCGCGGTCTCTACCTGATCCCGCCATGTGTGCCGTCCACCCTTTCGGCATTTAGCAGTCGCCTTTGAACAACCCCCAACGGTAGAATATCTAGATGCGCTTGCTCCGCTCTGTGGAATATCGTAGGACCCGTCGTACTCCACAGCACCCTTCTACTCTTACTACCCCCGTCCCCCCGCGACAAAAGATGCCTCCGACATCGTTTGGTCTTCTCGATAAAAAAGGGTGATGATGATGATGATGATTATCAGGCCTATTTTCGACGACGACGACGACGACGACGACGGAAGTACACATCATCGTCGTCGGGAGTTGGCGACAAGGTTGTCGAACGAAGGCCCTGGGGCGTTCTCGCGCGAAGTCCGGGCCAACGCTGGGGAGATGCACATTCTTGACGACGAAGAAGAAGAGCGAAATGAGGCGGTGCCAGCCTCGGATTCGGGCTTTGGTGGCGTGGACCTCAGCCATGAAGTCGCCCGAGATGGCATTGCGTGTGGCCTGTCGCCTAGCCGCCGGGCGGCGGGCATGCTAGAACTCGACCGCCACGTCACCACAGCCGCTCACGGGTCTAAGATGAGGTTCTTGACGCTGTTTGACCCATTTCCAACGTCGACCCGCTGTTGAAGCCGTAGACTTTCTTTCTGCTCGGACGCGAAGCCCGAGGATGCGGTCCATCAGCAGCTCGCGGAGCGAGGCGGTTCGCGTCGATTCGCCGGGCTTGGTCGGCGCGAATAGGCACATGCCGCAGTCTTCGGTAGTCTCGAAAAGGAGGTTGCAGCACACAAACGGAACCAGCTTCTGGCGAGGTGCCAGCCCTAAAACGTGGAGTGCTGACAAAATGGATTCGGCGTCGACCAACTCGAACTTACCAGCATAAATCGTCGTAACTTTATCCGTCCGCCATAGGTCACATTGGGCCGATATCGCATCGCGGAATTGATAGTTTTGTGGAAGTCCGTACTTTGCCTCTGGCCGAAATTCAAAGCGACCTCGATCATCTTGGCTGCCATCTTCAACTGAGTGCTTTCGGCGCATCTCGCGTCCATCAAACAAAACTACTCTCCGAATGACAGGAGCGATTACTTTGTCTTCCGAGGTGATTGACGGCATAGATAAAGTTCTGCGTGGTCTCGACCTTTAGCACGCGCGCGTTGCCGCCAGCCCAACGCATAGACCGTCGGTAACTGATGTGTATCGGCTCGTGCTTGTGGACAGCGGCGGTAAAGCCCGGATTCACCCACTGTGCTTTCCGGAGACGTTTTCGCCGGCCGGTCGTACTCTAGCGCATCGTCGACGGTAATTACGTCGACGTACGAATCGCGGTCGCGTCCGTGTTGACCAGAGGAAGAGCCGCGTCTCAAAGTAGCTGTTTGTCGCGGCCGACCAGAGGGTTCAAGCGTCGAACACAATAACGGGGCATTTGGAGTTTCATCCGTCATGGGGGACAGCACCACCCGGGGCACGCGTCGACTGCATCAGACTTTCGGGGGTGGAAGCTAGCTAACTAACTAACTTCAGACCTCTCCCGAGCATGAGCCAGGCTGGACCGACAGGAGCCAGTCCGGAATCACGGGCCTGTAGACGAGGAGCGCCGAAAGGTCGGTCGGCGGAGAGTGACCATCAAGCTTGTCGCATATGCGACGAGGAGACCGCGATGTGACTGACAACCAACTCGTCGATAACCTCCCGTCTTCGTCCCCCGGCCATACCCCGTCCAACTGCGAACGTTCCGGCTGCCAACCGGCCCGCCCGGGAGGCGAATAGGTGCCAACCTACGCCGGGAGGGCGGATGCCCTCGCAAGGCTCAGGATTCATGAGGCACCGTCCTCCATCGCAACCGCGGTAAGTAAGGGGTGGAAGCACACAGGACAACATCCACTTCAACGAAATCGTCAAAGGGCGAAGCGATGATGTGTGTTTTATCCGCGCTACCGGGACAGCTCGGAAGCGACGTCGACCGTCAAAGCCGTCGCCTCTGGCCAGTCAAGAAAACAACAATGCCCGCGCATGTCGCCACACGGTTAGTAGCGACGCACGTAGTTTAGTTCCTACGCTCGACCTGGAAAGCGTTGTCTCCGCCTCAATGAGCTTTGTACACTCTGCGCCGACACGACAGGCGCGACTTCATCGTGAGCTTGATTCGCACAACTCGACGGCGTCGCTGTCATCGGTGTGAAGGTAGCCCTCGTCGCCACGTCTCGTACCGGTATACCGGTTCCGGTATGAAGCAAGGACCAAGACCAAAAAACGTCTAGACCCGTTGGTGGGGGTTTAGGGGAGTTGGCGTGCTGAAGCGCACCGAAGCCGCCGCCGATGGAGTCGATCGCGGGCGCGTACGGAAGCGACTCGGACGAAATAAAAGGCGAGGAGGCAGCCGAAGCGGAAGAGGAGGAGGAGGAGAAGAAGGAGGAGCCCGCGCCGAAGCGAGCGCGGACCGAGGAGCGGCCCGTGCTTTCCCCCGAGCCTCCGGGGGAGGCGGACCCCGAGCTCACAAAACGCCTCGCGCAGTTCCGAGAGAAGGGGTACAATCCGACGCAGCACATTCGGCAAAACCGCGAGTTCGCGAATCCCCAGATCCTCCAGAAGATTGTCGACTACTTTGAGATCGACGACATCGGTTCGTGCTATCCGACGCACATCTTCGATCCCCACGCCATCGTCGCTCGACGGGCGAAAGAGAAGGAGTCGTAATACTAAAATTCGTTGTTGCCCAGAGTGTTAAATTAAAGGAAGGCGGCGCACCGCGGAGATAGTCGTTATAGTTAGAGCTGCGTTCTTCGGACGGACGGACGGGACGCATCTTCATCAGCTTTTTTTTTTTTTTCATACAGACGCACACACACAGAGAGCGGGTGTGTGGTGTCTGTCTTCTTCTGTTGTTTTGTCCATAAATAAATCGGCAAGTTCGGAAGGTGTCGGCGTCGGAGGGATATCAAACGATAGAGACGAGGTCGCGGAGAAGGTCTTCGTCCTCCTTCTTCACGAAGCGGCCCTTGACGCGCATGCGGGAGTCCGCAAAGTTCTTTCGCACGTCGTACTTGACCTTCTTCGTCCAGACGCGGCGCGCGCGCTTGCGGAGGAAGAGCTCAACCCTCGCCTTTCTTGCCTCGGGCGAGTAGGCGCCGACGTAGCCCGAGGGGCGTTTGGCCACGTCACACTCGGACCGCAGTGTCTCGAGGGGTTCTGATGACCGCGCGTCCAGGGGGAAAGGGGGCGGCGCGACGAGGGGTTCGACGCGAGGCCGCTTCCGCGCGTCTATAATAGTCCGCGGCGACGACTCTTGTTTCCTCGGCGCGATTGTCGCGACGATCTCGCGGTCGAGGGTCTCGTCATCGATAATTTCGCGCGTCGTCGTCGTCGTCGTCGTCGTCGTCACCGGCAATTTTATTGTCAGACGGGGCTTGCCCCGCGGCAATTCCTCGCTCGACTCCGACTCCGACTCGCAGTCCTCCGAGTCGAGGGAGACGGGGTTTTCGATGCGGTCGAAGGAATACGGGTGCGAGAGGTCCCCGGGAGCCTCGACGCGGTGGACGACGAAGGAATCGAACGCAGCGGGCGCGGGCGCGTCGAACAACCTGCGGCATGCCTCACCAAAGCCCACAACCAACGAGCGCACATGTCGGGCGCGGCCCCGAAGAACGAGTCGGCTGATCGCTTCCGATCGTCGAGGGCCTCGAGGAGGGCCTCGTACGCCGAGACGGAGGTCATCTCCCGGCAGACGGCATAGAATCTCAAAGGGCAAAGCGGGGATCATTCCTAGGAACCTCCCAAGGCAAATCTCTTCTTAAATAAGCGACAGCTGGTGCCCGGTTTCGCCGTTTAATTGTTTCGGACCGTATCCACACATCCTGGCCCAACAAAAAATCAGCAACTCCCCTCAACCACGTAGGTCACCCATTTTCCGATCCCAACTGCAAACTTCCCCCTTCCCACAGTTCTTCGCTTCACTTAACGGATTTATAACGGCAACAAACGTTCCATTTGAACTGAATACTTCAACATAGAGCAACCCACGACGCAACGGGAATCAACCTCAACAACCTCAACACCACCACTACCACAGAGCCTCGTAACTATTGCTCATCCCAAAAAGAAAAAGGCCCCAAAGGTTGGTTGCCGCTGGTGGTTGGCGAAGGCCCGTCTGAGACATGCAATGTCATGTTGAGTCATGTCGCGGCCGCCGCCCATGTGGCTCGGATTTTATTAAGGTGGTGCGATGGGCAGACGAGCTGAATCAGCAGGCACTTTTTTTTTGAAGAAGAAGAATCGTCGTGGAACCAAGGCTCGAGAGCTGCGCGGAGATTAATTATGGCGCTTTTCGCACTGCGTTGCCATACGACGACGACAAGTCGCATGCGCCGGCTTGGTGCGCGTCACGAGGGTATTGGCGAGGGGGACATGAGGAGCCCCAAAACCCCTGCACCATGGAGTGCCGTTGTACCTTCTAAACCTGCGCCTTTCGAGGGTATCGGCCTCCCGGCATAGGTTTTCATCCCAAGCGGACCGGTAGACAACCGCGTGGGCAAGTTTGCTGCCGGAACGTTCGCAGTGGGACGGGGTATGGCCGGGGGGCGCAGACGGAGCGCAATCGACGAGTTGGTTGTCAGTCGCGTCGCGGTCTCCGCGTCGCATGGCGACAAGCCTGATGATGATCACACTCTACCGACCCACCTTTCGGCGCCCCTCGTCTACAGACCCGTGATTCTGGACTGGCTCCGGACGGTCCGGCCTGGCTCCCATTCTCGGGAGAGGTCTGAAGTTAGTTAGTTAGTTAGTTTGACAACCGGAACGTTCGCGGGCGATGAGAATATTCGTCCTAGATGGAGGAGTTGTTCGCGGCGATTGCCATCGGACTCATGGTTCGTCCTCGCCCAAGATCGTACCGAACGGCGCCAGGCGTTCACTCCCTTTCTGCGCTCACTGTCTGCCTCAACACCCTCCCATCCTGGTCGCGCGCGCTACTAGGCTGGGATCAGCCTACCAGTGTGGGATGCGCAGGAAGGGGGGGCGATATCGCCACGTAAGCGACTCTCCGAGAGACTGTCGCCACTCCGTATTCGCCCTTCCGGTCGGACGCCCGAGAGGCGGCGAGGGAGAAAATCGCCTATCCGGTCCTCGCTACCCGCGCGTTGGCACCTGGGCCTCCCAATGGGCTCTTTGTAGACAACTAGAGGCAAGGCTCCTAGATTAACGCGCCCCCTTCGTCGCCGGCTTCTTCTTCTTCTTCTTCTTCTTCTTCTTCTTCTTCTTCTTCTTCTTCTTCTTCTTCTTCTTCTTCTTCTTCTTCTTCTTCTTCTTCTTCTTCTTCTTCTTCTTCTTCTTCTTCTTCTTCTTCTTCTTCTTCTTCTTCTTCTTCTTCTTCTTCTTCTTCTTCTTCTTCTTCTTCTTCTTCTTCTTCGAGGCGCGGTTCCGGGTCCAATGCACCGCGCTTCTTGGAGGAAGCCCACGTTTGGCGGTATTCGTGGGGGCGGAGGAGGTACCAAACTTACTATTCGTAGACCTTCTTGGATTTCAAATGGAATTCTGCGCCAAGCTCGATCGAGCTCCTTCTCTCGTCTTGCTGAGTGAGGGGCCTGGCTTTGGTGAGCTTACCTGTGGCCCACCGGCGGTCCTTGTCGAGATGGGCGGTCTAGGACTTCGCTTCCTTGAACAATGTTGCAGGGACCTCGGCGGCTCGTAATTCCGTTGTATGCGTCTTTGTGGTACAGAGGGGTCGGCAATGGAGACGTCCGTCGAGGAGCGCTCGATACTACTAGTCGTCATTCGGCCTGGAGCGCCGCCACTCGAGTCGCTACTCGTGCTCAGGCGCCGCCACTCTCGTGTCACCACCCCAGTTGGACCTTTTCATTCCGCACTGCAGCCTACGCCCTACGCACCTGGCTGGAGTACAGTTAGATAGTTTCGTAGTAGTTTGTTATGACCTAGGAAGCGGTAGCGACGGCTCATCCAGCAAGATTTGACCGGCGTCGACTTGCGCCGCGCCAATTTCTGCCCCGAGCTTGGGCGGCTTTCACGCACATGTACACATTGCCGCCTATGTTGAGATCGTCCGGAGCGCGAGGAGCAATCCCGACCATTGAGATAAAAATTCGTGACCTTGCGAAGAAGCAAACGAAAAAGAAGTCCGTGGAAGACTTCGAACGAGGACGATGGGGCGATGAGACCGATGAGCACCCACGACGGGAACCTCCGTAAGGGCTAGAAAGCTCGACGAGCGCGATAAAAAAGAAGTGGCGACAATGTGATTAGTAGCTGACCTCGATGAGAAGAACCGCACTGGCCTTGGGCAATCGCGGGGAGGGAGGGAAACGCGGGAGGCTGAAGCCGGCGCACGCTGAGTCCGGTCAACCAGATAATGGAAGTCTTCTTCAACGGTCAATGGGTTTAAAAATTTGTTCGGACGCGTCACACATACCGAAATATCGAAGCCAATTTCAGATCCCCCACGAACAGTTCCCCCGTTGGTTTTTTTTTGGGGGCTGCCCGTACATGGATACTCTTATTATGTACAACTTCTGTAATTTTAAACAATTTCAACAGTACTAACAGTAGTATTTCGGGTGTATCACCAAGTACTCGGCACACCTTTCGCTTCTTTGCGATGGGGCGCGCGAGATGACGAGGCTTTGGGCGGCCTCATCGTCGCTACTCTGCGTGCCCATTCTGTTGGGAACACGGATCGGCGCGACCGTGGTTGCCTGCGTTGGAGACTCAATCACCGAGAGGGGTTTTCCGAGCTACCCCGAACTCCTCGAAGGTGAACTGAGCGCGTCCCTCCACGCGTACGTCCAAGTCGGGAACTTTGGGAAGGGTGGAAAGACGGCGCTGACGACCAACAAGGACAGCTACGTTCGCGAGACCGAATACTCGGAGGCGCTGCAGAGTAACGCTGACGTGTTTGTCGTCCAGCTCGGGACGAACGACGCCAAGCTATCGTTGTGGGACGAGGGCTCGTTTCGCGCAGACTTAAGGTACCTCGTCGCACAATTCGCGACGTTGGCGCAGGCACCTATGGTGGTCCTGTGTGCGCCGCCGCCGTACATCGAGCCCGAGGAGGACAAGTGGGGCCCTCCGGAGGATAATCCTATAAATTTGGTTTTGGCGGACATCATCGAAGAGATCGCCAACGTCAGCGGGTATGCGTTTGTCGACAACTTCAATCTCTTTCTCGAGGTCGATAACCTCCAAAGCTACTACGCCGACGGCATTCATCCGAATCAATTAGGTCTGAGCATTCTCGCGACAAACGTTGCGCGAACAGTCGCGAGTCTTCTGAACGGTACTGAAGAGTACACGATCTCGAATGCTACGTACGCGCCGACGCGTGTTCCCACCTCGTTCCCGACTCAGCCAACGTCCGTGCCGATCCCAGAGCCGACGCTCGAACCGTCTACGTCGCGACCGTCGTACGTCTCCACTTTCTTGCCGACGCCAATCCCGACGCCAATTCCAACGTCGTGCCCAACTTCGTTTCCACGCCCGACAGTTCAGCCGTCGCGCATCCCGACGAGCGAGCCCTCGATCCGTCCGACGAGCCCGGTGCCTTCAGCTTTTGCTTCGAGCACGCCGTGGCCGTCGACGAGCTCTCCTTCTCGGTCGTTCGAGCCTACTACTACGACTTCGACGCCATCGGCTTTACCGTCGATATTTCCGACCGGTACATTGCCCACGTACCTGGCATCGATGATCTTGGACGACGTTCTGGCTTCTCGTGTTAGCGATCACGAAACCGCTGCGTTCGTTTTGACGGTCGAAGCCGTCTTGGATTCGGTACCGGTGAGCACGGTGAACGTGACGCGCGTGCGGCCCTACGCGAGCATCGGTCGACGACGACTCGACAATAGCACCTACGTCAACGCCAGCGCGATTGACTTCACTCTGCGATCCAACGCGCCTCTGGACGAAATATCGTCCATCCTCGACACTGCTATTGCGAGCGGCGATTTCACCGACATTTTGCACGCGCTCGCGAATGGCACCGCTCTCGACCAGGCAACCGCCATATCCGTCACGGTATCGAATGCGTTCACACCCACGATGTCGCCCACCGACCTCCAATTTGCGAGCTCTAGCGCACCGACGACGACAGACTTGGAGGCATCATCATCATCATCCAACGGCGGATCATCCCGAATGTTTTCGACGTTCATCATCATCCTCGTTGTGTTGGCCATCGGGGTGTTTCTTTGCTTTGCAGGGCTCCTCCGGTGGCAGAGACATGTTGGGGCTGGGAAAGATCCAAGCGACTCCTTCTCTTCCAAAGCGCCCCCGTGCAAACAAACTGCCATGCAGACAAAGCCGTCGCCTCCGCTGACGTCGCGCAAGCAAGCCGCCTCCCTTTCGATGCACAGCTCTGCTCTTATCGACGACTGGGATCAAGAACCAGCGACGCTAAGCGGAGCAAGTTTGATGCCACCGCTGCCGCCGCCATCTGAGGTTGGCTCCGCCACGCCGATAGGTTCGGTGTCGTCGCTTTTGATCCCCCCGCCAGAATTTTTCTCGGAGAATGGGAGTGACGATCCAAAAGTCGCAGAGACTACCGCGACTACTGCGCTCTTTGACGACACCACGTTCGAAACATCGTCGTCGTCGTCGTCGTCGTCGTCGTCTGACATCGAGTCGGGATTTTCTGTGTGTTCTGATCCACGTCGTCGACGTCCTTCTCACCAAGCGAATGCTGTAATTACTCGCGCAGACTTGTCACCTCGGAGCATCGCCTCCTCTGACGCCGGGTCGGCTAGTTCCGACCCGCGTCCTCGATCGCGTCGTCTGCACAAGGCAGGTGCCGCGAGCAAACTGTCAGGCTCGTCGCCTCGGAGCACACAGTCATCGTCATCGTCTCACTTCACTTCGAAAAAAAGGCGGCGACCGCCACACGCGACAAGGCGAGCACTCGTGAGTGCCGATCTTAATCACAACGCCATTGAAGACGGCGAGCGCAACTCGACGATCACGCTTAGCGTGGATTCCCAGGATCAAGCTGGCGGCGTACCGGAACCGCCGCTACTGCGGGACGCTGGCCCGTCACCTTTGGCGGATTTTCTTTGTGCCGATGCTATTGCCAACCCAGGATGATTTCGTGGGTGTGAACTTAACTTTAGAGGAGATGTGTGTATGTGCGACATCGACGAGCGGGCCTAGAGGGTTGGTGCCCGAAAACAACAGCACGTCCCCCTCGGTGGAGGTGGCCGCAGCCAGAGCTCGCAACTCTCATATCCACACTAAATTTGCGGATCACGTGAATAGTGTAGGGTAGGAACGCCGCAACAAGTATCAACATCGTCGTCATTTCCCCTATAATAACGACGCCATAAAACCACCTCCCTCGTTAGCTACCGTGTGGAGTGCCGAAAGATGGTGGCAACTAGCTTCCTGCGTGGATCACATCTATCTAAATTGCTGACTATTCACTGCGATCCTCCATTCTTTTTTCTTTGGGCCTGGAAGTTGCTTGCCAAAAAACATAGTATCCTGCCCCACCGTTTGTTTTTCCCTGCTTTTGCTTCGACCTTCGCGCTTTCTTGTTTCTTTCTTCGCCGTCTTCTTAGTTTCTGCAATCTTGTTTTCCCGTCTTCTGAGATCCTTCATGCTAGCTCTCTGAGCCTGGGAGTTTTCTGCCACAAGAACGAAAAATTCTAGCGAGGTCTGCTGCTGTGAGGGCGAACACTGAGGTCGACATAAGTGCGCATATCTTACAAACAAACTTGCTTGCTGGCTGGCTTTTGCGTGGTGGTAAATATCTAACTCGTGCAATTAGCCTGCTAGTGAGTCCCCTCCGGATCCCGAGCAACCTGAAAGCAACAAAAAGAACAAAGATACATCTGGGTAGCACGCACAACATGCTTTTTGCGTGCTGGGTCGCATCCAAGCACCTAGCTATCTAACTATCTAAATACTCTATCAGCAAGGCCTACTGGGCGGTGATTATCGGCCGCAGTACACACCTCTCCGAGAAGCTGCAGTTTCTTCTATTCGGGCAATAATATGGCTCCCGGACTGATTGTGATGTGTGGACCCCACTTGCTGTTACAATGTCCTTATCCGAATGAGCTGGGGCCTATGCGGACCGTGTTGTCTTGCTTGCGGTCGCCCAGGAATACCGGTAGTGGTGTTTCTGCTTGGTTGGAGGTCGCCCTATGTCGCCTTGTTTACGCACGCGACTCTTTCACTGTCGACAAGCTGCAGCGGGACGTGGACGCGCAAATTGCGCCAAGTTCAGGGCACGCAAACATCGCGTGATGCGGTCTATTACAACACGCGCATAGCCTATTGCCATAGGGTGCGTCAGAGCACCCTAGTATTGTTGTATCTTGTTGACTCAATTCGGTTGGATATGCAACAGCAAACTGCTGACCCTCGTCTTGTCCTGAAAGCCACATCTGAGGTGACGCCAGAGTTTTTTTGTTCCACTTCTGTGAATCTCCCACTTGCCACGCGGACACCTTGTGCTTCGTCGATGATGCGCTGTGGTATTCGATGATACGCAGCGGCTTTGAGATTCGGGCCAACGTAAGCGGACTCTTCTCTGTAATCCTTTCCAATAATATATATCATCAAGAAGACCAGAAAGGTGCTGCTTTGCCTCGAGTGCCGATGTTGTGGCACAGAATATTGGCGGTACTGGGTCTATGATACCCCTGCGCTACTTCGACACGGGCGCTTGGCGTTGCTGTGAGCTAACGTGTATCTGTCTGCAAAAAAAAAAAAATCGCGCTGTCCGCGTCGATCGATATCGATCAGCGCGGAAGCACGTGGACCCGCCACCTTAGAAGCAACACGACATGTCTTGTGGTAACTAGCAAGGGGCAATGGAGGGAGGTGGCAAAGAAAGGGAGAAAAAAGAGCGCGGGCCAGTGCCACGTAGTAGCGGGATGGCGCCTTGATCAGGCAAAAAAAAGTGGGGGTCTCACTGCACTGCACTGCACTGCACTGCACTGCACAACACACGGGAATACTCGTCCGTTGGCTCGTTAGCTTTCGAGAAAGAAGTCCCTAAAGGCCAGGAGAGCTTGGTCGGCGAGGTGGTCGTTTTTTGCCTTGGCGTCTTTGTCCTCTTCGAAAGGGGTTTCACCGGGCGGGAGTTGGACATCAACGGGGGTCGCAAGGTCGAGTGCAGTCTGCCAGACGTCGAGGCCGTCGTCGAGGGTGATCTCGGCGGTCTCTTTTTGATCATCAAAGCGGTGATCGTGGATCCCGAAGACCTGGCGCCACGGGAACCTATCGTGCTCGAGGGGAACCAGGGCGCCCGTGCCGAGCAAACGGACAAATTCGTCGCGATGCCAGGCCGTCACACCGCACACCGCCAGCAAGTCCGTCACGGCGCAGTCGCCCGACGCGAGCGCTTTGGAAACGTCTCGCGCGTCGCAGACGCGGACCCTCCTGTCCAGACGTTTTCGGAGCGGGACGCTGGATTCCAAGCGGTCTTGTTTTTCCGCGAGGGGGCCGTCGAGGCGTTCGCCCGGGGTGCTGGTGCAGAGGGGTCCCAGCTTCAACCAGACGATCCCGCCCGGGGCGCCGCGGGCCGCGAGCTCGCCCCCGAAGGCGACGGCGCGACGCGCGACGCGACGGTTTGGTCCGAGCTCGAGCGCGACGGCGCGTTTGGTTGGCCGGTTGAGAGTCGCCGCGACCACCAGATCGTTCGAGCTCGCGACGACGATCGCCAGGGACTTGTGGAGGAACTGGCGGTCTAGCACGAAGTCGGGGCCGACGGCGACGCCCGAGACGAGCGCGCCGCGCGCGACGGGTTCGCCGGGCGGGCCCGCGAGGCGGCGCAACGCCTCGTCGGCGCGGCGGCGCTCCACCGCATTTTTCGAAAAGGCCGCCGCGTCGATCTTCGACGACGACAATCGCACGTCCACCCACGCCCGCAACATCTCGTCGTCCAGCGTGCCGGCCGCCTTCTCGATCTCGTCGTCCCTGCCGATCCGCCGCATGAGAGACTCCCACGTCGCCACGCCGTCCTGCTGGGATTCGGCGATGTCGCGGGTCTTGAGCAACTCTTTCACCAGCGAGCCCCCGTCGGCGGCCGCGACGAACCACGACTCCTTTTGGAGCTCGCCCTCGAGCTGCCCGGGCGCCCAGCCCGCGTAGCCGCAAAACACCCAAAAATCTGACTGCGAGGCCTTGCCGTCGGCGACGAGCCGCTTGGCCGTGTCGAACGAACACCGCGACACCCCCTTCACCACCGTCGACCCCTCCTCCCCCATATCGAGGGCGGTTAGGCACTCGACGTCCAGTTTCGCGCCGTCGCGACGCGCGGCGCGCGGCGCCGCGAACACGCCGCCCTCGCGCACGTCGCCCCCCAGCCACACCGTCCACCCGTCTAGCGTCCGCTGGGACGGCCGGTTCACGATAACCCCCTTGGTGAAATTCGCGTCGTGCTGCACGATCACCACCACGCACTTGTGGAAATACTGCTGCCGCAGCGCGAACCCGAAATCCTGGCGCGTCCCCCCCAGCAACACCGACCCCTGCTCGATCAACGGTGTCTCGTACGCCCAGCTCTCTTGATCTGCCGCCTCGCACTCCTCCGAATCCTCCAGGAGCCCGCCGCACCGCGACCGCGAAATCAACCGAGCGCGAAAGTCTCGGACGTCCCCCGCGACTTCCGGCGGCGCGTCGTCCTCTTCCTTCTCGAGATGGTCCCGCTTATGGTTCTGCGCACGCAGACTCTGCCGGATCCACGGCTGCGCGACCCACGCATCGACGACGACGATAAAGAATGCCAAACATCGAAAGACACCACCCATTATTCACCAACTGGTCACGAACGAAGCATTGCGCCGTGACGCTAACCCGAGAAAAAGGGAAAACAAACACCCCCGCCAATTATTCTAAGCAGCGCACACACGTTCGCTAACCACCTTTGAGTTTATTCCTAAACCCGTACACCGCGCCGAGTGCCGTGATTGGTATCCTTTCTTCTGACCACGTGGCACGCTCCGCGTGTCGTTCCGTTTTTTTTCGTCGTGGATGCGTACGTACGAAGCAATGATGAGTCCTTGCCTCTCGGGCGCGCCGAACTGAACTCAACGGTCATGTGCCATCAGCTCTTGAGGAAGAGCCGGAGCCAGGACCGATTGAGGAGGTCGAGGAGTCCTCTGATACACCCGGGAATAATAGAATGATCCCGGCCGGAAGAACAGTGGTGACATCAAGCTTATAGAGGACCTAATAATGCCCCTATACGTCGGCAAGCAAGCTCTAGGAGAAGATTACCGGCGACCCAAGGTACGGCGGCTACCTCCCAGACACGGCGCGAGCGCGTCGAAAGGCTCGATCGGAACACTTGCCGCGCAGAGCTCCTCCGAGCGCGTCGTCTCCGCTGCCAGCATCGTCATGACCGAAGGTCAAAAAAGTTCATCTCCGACGAGGAGGAGCTCGATATGCTGTGTGTAACCATGAATCCAAAAATCATCATCGCCTATATATGCCCGCAAGAAGTACAGCACAGCAATGCCAGCACAAATCGATCGTTCGTAAACACGGCATAACGAACTCCTTTCGAGAAGAACCACGACAATCTCGAAGAGCCGTTATTATGCCGCGCGCGTGCCGGTTTTTCTTCGGCACTATAAATAATTCCGTGCCGTGCCCCGGCGGCGCGTTTTGTGACTTGGAAGGGCACAACGCTACCCTTCTTGTTCCGACCGAACGGACAGCGCCACGTGGTGAAGGTTTGGTGAAGATGCTCAAGATTCGGTCATCAATATCGTTCGCACGGTTGCTGCGGCTGCTGGCGGTGCCCATCCTATTCGCCGCAGCGTTCAACGGCGGAAACTTGTTTCCTACAAGACGGGTGACGCCCAAGATGAACTTGTCGGCAGGGGGTGCCACAGAAGATCGATCGATTATAATTCTCTTTGGTCCGCCCGGTTCGGGCAAGGGCACGCACGCCCCAAAGATCGTCGAGGAGATCGGCGCACCGCAGCTGTCGACGGGGGACATGCTGCGCGCTGCCGTTGCAGCGGGCACGGAGGTCGGCACCAAGGCCAAGGCGGTCATGGAGAGCGGCGGCCTCGTCTCGGACGACATTGTCGTCGGCATTATTAAGGATCGAATCCAGGAGGATGACTGCGCCAAGGGCTTTATCCTCGACGGCTTTCCGCGGACGGTCGACCAGGCGAAGATGCTCGACGCTTGCCTCGCAGAGACGAGCGAGAAAGTCGCGCGCGTCATCGCGCTCCAAGTTCCAGACGACGTGCTCACCGAGCGAATTTGCGGACGCTGGATACACAAGGCCTCCGGAAGGTCCTATCATTCGAAATTCGCGCCGCCGAAATCCCTCGCCGGCCGCGATCCGACACCTGAGACTATGCTCGACGACGAGACGGGCGAGCCCCTCATGCAGCGCTCGGACGACACCGAGGAGGCCCTATCGCAGCGCCTCCAAGCTTATCACGCCCAGACTGTCCCCATCCTTGAGCACTATGAAGCTATTGTTTCCGTCGTCGACGCCAACCAGGATGTGGCCTCCGTATGGACCGAAATCGAGAAAGTCCTGCCCTAAAAACCTAAAGCCAGCCTACTAGATTTTTTATGACGTGGTTCCGGAAGGAGGGTTTTCTGAATTGAGGTGTGACGTACGCCTGAACCCATCGCCAGACCCAAGAGATAAACAAACAAACAAACAATCCGGCGAATCTATCTCGTCGCCCATCCAGATCATCATCAGCAGCAGCAGCAGCAGCAGCAGCAATGGCGCAAGGAGACTATCGGTACGACAGGGTGCTTGACCTCGCGGCATGACCTTTCATGCGCAGGGTCGCTGACATCTGCACACAACACTTTGGCAGCGTCGCGTTTTTTCGTGTCGTTTTGTTGAGTGCTGTTCTCCCGCAGCGCTCGCCGACTTCGGCAGGCGGGAAATCTCTCTTGCCGGTGAGCCTCGGTGTGTCGTAAACTTACGAACGACCGCAGAGTACGAGATGCCCGGCCTTATGAAGACGGTAGAGGAGTACGGGCCCTCGCAGCCGCTCGCCGGCGCGAGGATCGCCGGGTCGTTGCACATGACAATCCAGACGGCCGTGCTCATCGAGACCCTTAAGAAGCTTGGCGCCAACGTGCGGTGGTGCAGCTGCAACATCTTCTCAACCCAGGACCACGCGGCGGCCGCGATTGCGCGCGACGAGTCCGCGGCCGTGTTCGCGTGGAAGGGCGAGACGCTGGCCGAATATTGGGAGTGCACCCTCAACGCCATCACCTGGACCAACCCCGACGACAAGGGCGACGGGCCTGACCTGATCGTCGACGACGGCGGTGACATGACCCTCCTCGTCCACGAGGGGTACAAGGCCGAGGAGAAGTACGCCAAGGACAAAACCCTACCTGATCCCAACTCGACCGACAACGCCGAGTTCAAGATCGTGCTGACGATCATCGCGCGTGAGCTTCCCAAGCAGCCCGACAAGTGGCACAAGGTCGCGAAGCGCATGTTCGGCGTCTCGGAGGAGACGACGACGGGCGTCCACCGCCTTTACGCGATGGCGGCCGCCGGCGAGCTCCTCTTCCCGGCGATCAACGTGAACGACTCGGTCACCAAGTCCAAGTTCGACAACCTGTACGGCTGCAAGCATTCGCTTCCGGACGGTATCTGCCGCGCGACCGACGTCATGCTCGCCGGAAAGCGCGCCGTTATCTGCGGCTACGGCGACGTCGGCAAGGGCTGCGCGATGGCCATGAAGGCGGCCGGATGCATCGTCACGGTCACCGAGATTGACCCCATCTGCGCGCTGCAAGCATCGATGGAGGGCTTCGCGGTCAAGACCCTCGAGTCGTGCCTCGAAGAACTCGACATTGTCATCACCACCACCGGAAACAAGGGTATCATCATGACGAGCCATATGGAAAAGATGCGCGACAACGCGATCGTCGGAAACATTGGCCATTTCGACAACGAAATCGACATGGATGGCCTCGCTAAGGCTGCGACGCGCCTCAACATCAAGCCCCAGGTTGACAAGTTCATTTTCCCCTCGGGGAAGGGGCCCATCATCCTCGCCGAAGGCCGGCTCCTTAACCTCGGCTGCGCGACGGGACATCCCTCTTTTGTCATGTCCAACTCCTTCACCAACCAGACCCTCGCCCAGCTCGAGCTCTGGAAGGAGCGCCACTCGGGCAAGTACGCGCGTGGTCAGGTATACACGCTCCCGAAGATTCTCGACGAAAAGGTTGCCGCGCTCCATTTGCCCTCGCTCCGCGTCGAGCTCACGACGCTCACCGACGAGCAGGCCGATTACATCAGCGTCAACAAGGCCGGGCCGTTCAAGCCCGACACCTACAGGTACTAGGTTGCTGGCGCTACGGCAGTTGTTGCCATTCTGTCTTGCGTCGCCAAGTTTTCTTCATCGCTTTATGCGTGCGGTTCCACTCCCCCAGCTTTCGTTACTTCTGGGTGGTCTGCTGCTGTGAGCCACACCCGCGCCCTCCTCGTTTCCTTTGAACCAACGCACACCCACGTTGTGCGTGCTTCCAACGAAGCGTAGAGGCCGTGGCTGTGTACCAGTTTCTCTGCCGTCTAGTTCAAGCGCCCCACGTTCTTTTCCCCAATTCGTTCTTTCCGACGGCATGGGCCTTTCTTTCACAAGCGCGCTGCTGCTGCGCGCGCCTGACTTCGTGCTTCCGCCGGACATCGTCGCCTTGCCACGGGAATCCTGGCTTTTAGTACATCCTTACTTATTTAGACGTCGCGCCGTGTCATCATATGCGCCCTTCCAAGAAACTGTAGTAGTCCAAGGGAGCTTTGTGTGAGTTGCGGCGACTTGCGGGCGTAAGCGCGAGGGGATAGGCGCTAGGCGTTGAAGAGATACATGCGCTCCTCGTGGTCGACCGTTCCTACCTAAGCTTCCAATACTTCTTCGCCGTGTCTGCTTCCGAGGTTCCTGGCTCGGCGTTGCAATCAACACCGATTTGAGGGCCGGCTTAAGGCCCGTGTCATTCTGGCGGCCCGCGACTCGTTGAAGTTCATCAGCATGGGTGCGCATGTGATGCGCAAATCGTCGGAGAGAACTTGCCCCGCTTTCTCGAAGAAGCGTCAGACGAGTCTTTCGACACCCAGCCTATGGTTCGCCCCGAAACGCAACAGTACGTAGATGCACGTCGGTCGTCGTCGGGACCATTGAGATTTTCGACAAGCCGAGTAATACGAGTGAGAATCACTCGTTCCTCAAAAGTGAAATGGTCCCGGGGCGACGTAGAAATCACGGCGGATCTCGTCGGCATTTCAAATGCTTCGCGAGGTTGTCGAGGTCGGCGCCATCAACTTAGTGGGGCGGTCCCATATGAGGAGCAGTGTATGAATGTGCCCAAGAGCAGCAGCAGCAGCAGCAGCAGCTTTTGGCGGCGGCGGCAGCGGCGGCGGCGGCAGGGGTCAACTCGAAGTCCTCGGGTGTGCGCGCGATGACGTTGCCGTGCGACGCGCGCTTCGCTGCGATGGTGCTGGAGGTGCCCAGATCCTTGGTGGTCCTTAGGACGGGACCCCCAACTAGCTGGCCGCGCGAGCAATCGAGAGACCCTGGGACCGAGGTACCAAGGACTCATACACCTAGACAGAGCAGCCACTGCCACACACTCTCCGAGTGGGGCGTAAAATTGTGAAAAACTCGAATCTAGGAAGATACCGGCGGCGTTTCTTGTTGTTGGTAGTAGGCCATGGCGTCGAGAGCGACTTGACAGCTCTGCGCGACAATGGCGTCGCGGTCGGAGAGGAAGGTCGAAAGGATAGGGGCTGCCGTTGGCGGATCGAGGGCACCTAGTGCTTCGGCCGCCTCGTGCCTGACCATGGGGTGCATGGTCGTGTCCCGAAGGGCTGTCTCGAGGGCAGGCGCGGAGGCGTCGCGCGCAAGCTGTCCGAGGACAAAGGCGAGCTCGTGGCGGAGGAGGTCGCTGGGAAGCTTATTTCGGGGGAGGACGAGGGCGCGGGAAAGGACGTCAACGGCGTCGCGGGTGGCGAGGTCTCGGAGTGCAAAGAGGGCTTGGTACTGGCACCAGAGAGAGTTGCCGTCGACGAGGTCGGTCTCGAGCGAGTCGAGCGATCGTTCGGCAGCGGGCGGCGCGGGATCGAGGGACAAGAAGGTGGCGTTGGGCGCGTGGGTGTGCTGGTCGCGCCATGCAAAGAGGTCGAGGGCCAGGCGGCACGTCTCGCGGACCTCGGGGGCGACGTCGTCTAAGCCAACGCGTAGCGTCGCGATGGCGCGGGCATCTCCGATGGCCCCCAGCGCCTCAGCCGCTTCGTGGCGCACGACGGCCTCGTCCTCGACGTCGCGTACGATGGCGCACAGGTCGTCGACGGCGTCGGCGTGGCCGACCTGGCCAAGGATGTACGCGAGTTCGTGGCGAAGCAGCGCCGAATCCGTCCGCACCAAGAGCGCCGAGCGCAACGCGCGTCGCGCCTCGGCGTCATGCTTGCGCTCGCGGAGCCAAAATGCCGCGCGCGTGCGCTCGGCGATGCTCGCTGATCGGTTCAGCAGTCTTTCGCGGAGCGCAGGGACGCTCGTCGTGGCGTCGACCATAGCGGCGATAACTTGATATACTAAAGCTACTGTATGTATTTGGTACAAAAAGTGCAGGGTATTCTTTTCTTTTTTTAAAACCGTTACCCTCATGGCCACGTCATCAAGTTGAAGTGGCGTTGGAAGTCTATGCACCGTCGCTGAGTATGGTCTGTCGCCTCTGGGTTCCATGGTAGAGACAGAAAATTTGATGTCACCTGGGCGGAGTCCTTGTCGCAGTGGTAGAAGTGCTTGTCCTCTGTGCGTCCTGTCTCCTTCGACGCAGGGACAGCACTTGACAGTATCAGGTGACGGGCTTCTTGAGCGTGTACGTAGTGTGTTAGCGATATAGAGAGGGGGGGGTGGTGGGGGGGGGTCATGGCGAAAATGAAATTTTCTACCTCTACGCCCTCACAGAGCGAACTCGGGAGAGTGGAGCTCTGGACCAAGAAAGGTCGAAGAAGGAAAAAGGCGGACGGCGTGGGAGTAGCCAAAGTCTAAAAGAGGTGGCGGTCGTGAGAAGTGGGTGTGGTGGCGGGCGACGGAGTCGTCCACGGCGGCGGGATGAGGCCGAAAGTTAGATTCATGGGGGGTGGGTGATGCGGGGAGAGTGGATTCGGCTAGAAGAAGGCCTGGAGGGGTGTAGTGGTTTTCTCAGATACCCGCCCCTCCTGGCCGGACCGGGGGCCTCAACAACCCTTCCTCCCAACCCGAACCACGGGTGAAACCGCCACACGCCCGATCTCAGCGTAATACCTCACGCCATCACGAAATCGGACAATCAAATGAGGGTAATATCAAGAAGACAGCAAGAAAGCAACACAAATGCCTGGTATATTGGGCTGAGCGCAGGTGAGGGCGTCAAGGTGACACCCCCCCCCATAATTGCAAGGTCAGTGTACCAGGGCAACAATCAGGGCAAGTCAGGTGGCAGGCAGGCAAGTGGGGGAAATGGGCGTTACTGCCACAGGGGTGTAGGTGGTAAGGCCCTACTACTAAGGGGGCCGGGTCCGTTGTGTGGGAAAAGGGTATGTTTGAGTGGGGAGTCGGTGTAGGTGGAGGTGGGTTACTTGTGTGGGGGCGTAAGTAAAATTTGTGATCGTTGCAACATGGACAAGCATCCGTTGGAAAAAGGCGACATGTCGGATTCGTCCTCGTCGGAGATGGACCACCTCTCTTTCGCGGCCATCAAGGACGCCGCGCGCGCCGAGCGCGTTCTCCAGGGTGAGTCGAGGCAGAAGGACCGCGCCGACCGTGCGACGACCGAGCAAGTGCTGGACCCTCGAACGCGACTCATTCTGTTCAAGCTCATTGCCAACGGCGTGTTCGCCAAGATCGACGGGTGCCTGTCGACGGGGAAGGAGGCGAACGTGTACTTCGCACGGCGCGGACCCGAAGCGGAGGCTTCATTCGACTTGGCCGTCAAGGTCTACAAGACGTCGATTCTCGTGTTCCGGGACAGGGAACGGTACGTGGATGGCGAGCATCGGTTTCGACGGGGGTACGCCAAGGCGAAGAATCCGCGCAAGATGGTGCGGCTGTGGGCGGAAAAGGAGCTGCGAAATTACAAGCGCCTGGTGAGCGCGGGCGTGCGCGCTCCGAGGCCCGTGTTGCTCAAGGCGAACGTGCTCGCGATGGAGTTTATTGGCGACGACGGCTGGCCCGCGCCCCGTTTGAAGGATACTGGGCTCGAGGGGCCCGCCCTGCGCGCGGCTTACAAGCAAACCATGCGAGCGATGCGAGCCCTGTACAGACGGTGCAGGCTCGTGCACGGCGATCTGAGCGAGTACAATCTGCTGTGGTACGGCGGCGAAATCGTCGTTATCGACGTCTCGCAAGCGGTCGACGTCGACCACCCGCGAGCAATGGATTTTTTGCGCGGCGACTGTAAGAACATGACCGATTTTTTCGGGGGAGTCGATGACGCGCTCACGACGCGAGAGCTCTTCGATTTTGTGATGAGTCCTGAGGGCGGCGACGCCGACGGCGACATCGACGAGGCCGTCGAGGCCGCGCTCGCCGCGGATCGGAGGTTAGACGACGACGACGACGCGGTCTTTATGGCGACGCACATCCCGCGCTCCCTCCACGAGCTAGGAGCGGGGCGGACGTGCGAGCGCGAGCAAACGGAACTCGAGGAAGGACGCCGCGAAGAGGCGTTCGAGCAGGCGGTCTCCGCGCTCTTGTCGTCGACAACGACGACGCAGCAGGCGGATTATGATGATGAAGATGAAGATGAGGATGATGATGAGGATGATGATGAGGATGAGGATGATGAAGATGATGATGAGGAGGTGTGTGCCGAAGGGCGGCTGCCGTCGGAGCCAGGGCAGCGGGCGCTCGCGAAGCAGATGAAGAAGGCTGCGACCAAGGTGGCCAAGGAAGCGCGGGCCGAACGACGCAAAAGCAAACTCAAGAAACATCTCAAGAAAAAGGCCGTCAGGCGGGCCAAGCGCGGCGGCGGTGGGTGAATTAAAATTAAATTTAAGTATACAAAGGGTAGTAATAGCGCCGTTTTTTTTAAGCCGCCGTGGGGAGTTTAAGAATAATACCGTAGTCATCTCGGTACTTGCGGACGGCCTGGATGGTGTCGCCATCTTGGTGGTGTTGGCGGTCCTCAAGGAATTGGAGCAGGTCGGCGAGGGTGAGAATCGAGAAGACAGGGGCGTTGATGTCGCGGCGGGCCGCGTCGACGGCCGAGACGCGGGGCTGGTCGGGAGGAGGGAGGTCGGGACCGCCGGTGACCTCCTGGCGGTCGAGGGCGACGCAGACGGCGACGAGGCGGGCGCCGCGGGCGGCGAGGAGGGTGCTGGCCTCTCGGATGGCGGTGCCGGCGGAAATGACGTCGTCGATCAAGAGGACGTTGCGGTGCTCGAGAGGGGCGCCCACGAGCGTGCCGCCCTCTCCGTGGTCCTTGAGCTCCTTGCGGTTGTAGGCGAAAGCGACTCGTCTGCCTTTCCGGGCGAGCGCGGCGGCGACGCCCGCGCACAGGGGTATCCCCTTGTAGGCGGGCCCAAAGATGACGTCAAAATCCAAATTCGGCTCGAGGAGGATCCGGTCGGCGTAGGCGTCGAAGAGGGCGGCGACGTGGTCGCCGTCGAAGATGAGTCCCGCGTTGAAGAAATAGGGCGAGCGCCGGCCCGACTTGAGCTCGAAATCGCCAAAACGGAGGGCGCCCGAGGCGAGGACGCAGGTCAAGAAGGCGGTCTGGTGCGGGGCGAGCGGGCGCGGGACGGGAAACCGAAGCGCCGCGTTGATGCGATCCCTGAGCGCGCAGGCGGCAGAGGCGCGGTCGGGCGCGTCGGAAACGGCGCGGCTCGCGGGTACTATAACGCGCGTCCGCGCGGCGCGCACGGCCGCGTCGAGGTCGCCGCCCTGCGCGCCGACACCCGGCGCCAGGATCCAGCTATCCCGATTGACCGCCCGCACCAGATCGAGGGCGGCGACGTCGGTCGCACCGACGACGAGGCCTATCGATCCCCCCGTTTTAGTTCCCCAGGCGCCGTCCGAGGCGCACCACCTCGCAACGTCGCGGCGGAGCCCCCGCTGGACCTCGACGCCCGAGGGGTTCGAGGTCGCGCACAGCACGAAGAGGCCCTTGCCAGGGTAGTGCGCGAACGGCTCGACGGCGTCCCAGCCGAGATACGGACTCAACGTCGCGGCGTCGGCGTCGAGGGTCTCGAAGGCCGCCTTGGCGTACATCGTTGCCGTCGAGCCCACGTCCCCTCGCTTCGCGTCGAGGATCACCGGCGCGCCGCGAGCGTGCGCTGCGGCGATGACCCGCCCGAGCACCTTGATGCCCTCTCCGCCGTGGACCTCGAAGAAGGCCGCGTTCGGCTTGAAACAGCACGCGTATGGTGCCGTCGCTTCGATGATCTCCAGACACATCGCTTCGGCCTCGGCGGCGCTCGCGGCGCGCGGGTCCAGTCCCACGCACACCCACGAGTCGAGCGCTTCGCCCCGCTCCTGGACGCGGGCGAAGAACCCCATATGGATGAGCGAAGAAGCGATCAACCAAGACGAACCCTCGTCGTCGTCGTTGTAAAACCAAACCGGGGGGTGAAGGAAGATGTGTTGATTGTTTTGCGACGAGTAGTTCAAGTTGTACTTCGGGTTCCTTGAAGTTCGAACAAGTAGTGGCGTCCTACTTGAAGTACGTCACTTTCTCCGGTGTGACGATACCGAGGTTTCCCCTCACCGTGGTGAAGGTGCGTTGAAGACCCATAAAACATGAGAAGAGGGGATCATCATCAGTCCCTTAGAGCGCCGTTTTACGACGACGACGACGACCACCACCGATGAACGCGATGAGTCCGACGGCGACACGCACGAAGGAACCCAAGGACAAGAAAACCCGAAAGGGCAAGTGGACCATAGAGGAGGAGGAGTTTACGACGCGAATCATCGAGTTTTTTAACTCGGGGCTCCTCGAGCTCCCGGAGGGAACGACGCTGCGGTCGTATCTCGCCGACAAGCTCAACTGTGACCCAATGCGGATCACCAAGAAGTTCAGCGGGGCGAGTTGTCTGGGGAAGCGGGTCTTTCACGCCTCTGTGGGGCGCCAGCGCGACGAGCGGATGAGTCGTTGCGCTTCCCAGCAGACTCTCGCCGCTGCGCAGCGCGAGCTCGCGGCCCTCGAGGCGCGCTTCGTCGACGCCGTCTCTCGCTCCAACGAGAGCAAGGACGCGCGGATGATCGACCTCGAGGCGCGGTTTCTGCACCCCTCGAACGTCGTTTCGTCCCCGGCGATCGACGCGTTCATCATGCAGTCCTGCGGCGGTTCGCTCTGGGATCCCGACGGAGTGGCCTCGTCGACGCGCACGCAGAGCCCCCAGTCAGCCCTCGCGGCGGCGACGGCCACCCACCTCGCGATCGACCCGAGCGCCTACGCGGAGGGCGCCGTCCCGACGGCGGCAACCCTCGCCAAAAGATACGAAGATTTCAAAGATGCCGACTTCCCCGCCGCCGCCCTCGAACCCCCCGACGCCTCCTCGGAGCCGACCGCCTCCCAACAAAGACCGCAGCACCAGCACCAGCAGCAGCAGGACTTTGGGCGATACCAGGTGGCGCCCCCAACGACTTATTTTGTCGACCAGCACCAGCACTACGACTTCGGCGGGTCCGGCGGCGGCTCCTTCGGTGGTTCCGGCCCGACAGATTCGTACGCCGCTCGCTACGAGGAAGCCGTGCGCGCGACCTCGTACGCGGCGCAACGACAATTCGGCGGCGCCCGCGCGCAGTACGGCCCGGGACAACCCCTCTACTCGTCGGCCCCGCTTCGCGCGCCCCCGGCCGTCTCGGCGGCCGCGACCTACGCCGCCCCCGTCCACCCGCAACCCGGCGCGAGCGTCGAGGCCCGCTTCCAGCACCTCGTCCAGCAGCAGCACGACCCCAACTTCGAGCTCGCGACGCGCGCCTCGCAGAACCAGCACGAGGCCGACAAGCAGCGGATCGACCGCTGGATGGCATCGACCAAGAGGTCTGGCCCGCCCGCCCCGCCCGCTCTCGCGAGAGTGCCCGAGCAGCCGAGACCGCCGACCTCCGTCCCGCGCGAACCCTTACAGCCCCCAATGCCCGCGCCCGCCCCGATGCCCGCGCCGCCGGTTCAACACCACCACCAGCAACAGCAGCCACAACAACAACAACAACAACAACAACAGCAGCGAGAGGCGCCCCCGCGGGGTCTTCCTACGCCGGTATACGCCGCGCCGGCGTCTGCCGCGATGCAGCCCGAGCGGCAACCGCAGCAACAACATCAAGAAAAGGAAAAACAACCCGCGCGGGATGCGAACCAGCAACCGCCGCCACAACAACAACGACCAAAAGTGGAGGTCCCCGAGCCCGCGGAGGTCGCGAACGAGCATAATCAGTCGCAACGCGCGGAGAGCACCGAGCGAGGTGTGCAGGACGTCGCCAAGGTCGCCCACGCCGCCGCCTCTGAAGCTGCCAAGGTATCGAAGGACACGTCCGAGGCGAGCGGGTTGCTGCTGGGGTTCGTGAAGAGCCTTCGGCGCTCGGAGAGCCACAACGAGCTCGTCGAGTTTGTCGAGGATGTCAACGAGCGAGAACGCGCACTCCAGCGCAAAAACTCGTCAGACGACGCCCGCCGGAAGCGATCCACATTCACCGGCGACGATGGCCGCAAACGCCAGGCGGTATCACCGCCTCCCCGATGATGAGCTCCGGCCCTTTGCCCGCCCGAGACGTACACTTTTGTTGTTTTGACCTTCCCTGGCGAGTCAGCCGTCGGCGCGCGTCAGGTTGTTGTCCCCGAACTGCGATGACGCTCCGACTCGCCTTTTTGTCTTCAAATACCTCGCGCACACCAACAAGAGCTGACCACCTTTGTTAGCGAATCGTATATCGTTCTTTCTTGCCACGACCCCGCTGCTTCGAGACAGTCCTCGACGATCGCGCACAGTCGTCGTCGTCGTCGTCGTCGAGGCCCGCTCGAAATGTCGTGGGGTCGTTCTTCTGTAGTTTCTTTCGCTCGCTAGGACATCGTCGTCTCGTTGCCGTGATGTAGTAACTCTCTCTCGCCGCCAGCTCTTCCTCTCGATAGCCCCGTGTTATCTACCATCCTGTTGTTGTCTTTGCAATATTTGCCCCAGGCAAGCTTATTGCACGCGTCAAGTTTAATAGGAATGAACCAACCGGTGGACCAACCAACCGGCTTCCCCTACGACGGCGCGGGCGCGATGAGGCCGAGAACTGGGGCGGCAAGTAATAATAATAAGCAACAACAGGGTATATATTCCCGAAAACCGAAGAATGGTAGGCCAATCATCACGATCATCAAGCACATGAACCGGTTCTTCTTTCGATTCGCGGCGCGCAGCCGAGATGGGTGGTTTGGATCCAAGTACCTCAATCTGCGGCTCGTCGAAGACGGGGGTTCGGTTCGCATCGAGACGGCGGAGCAAGTGCACGCGCGATTGCCGCGTTGGTGCGCGCGCGCAGACCGGCGTCCGCCTCTGGGCGTACTGATGGCCATGCTCGACGAGGCATCGACCAGCACGCTCAGCGTGTACGACCGGACAGGAAGGTTTGGCGTTTCCGTCTGCATTTCGGCGTCGCTCGCCGCCGACGCTCCCGACCTCTACCCCGACGACGACTTGGTCTTCGAGACACACCCCAAGAAGATTGGTCGAATGATGGCGTTCGCCGACACTGATGTCTATGCCGGCGACCGCCTCGTGCTCCGGGGGACGCACATAAAGTTCTTGCCTGTTGGCGTGGTCGTGGACAATATTGGTCACCCGTGGCTGCGGCCGCTGTCCGAACGGTACTTTGAGCAAGTCTGCAAGCGCTGGCCGATCCACGCGAGTCACGATAGTGACGCGTTTGAAGACGTTGCGACGAGGAGCCCCTTCGTTGTAGGGAGGGTCCATTGCAACCCGACGGGAAAGTTCCACGGCGGCGCGGCGTGCGTGATCGCGGAGCGCGTCGCCGAAACTTCCATGCTGAATCAGAAGAAGAACGGTGGTGGGTTGTTATACCCCGTCGCCTCTCAGACCAAACTGATGCTGCCGTTGAATCCTGGCGAGGCTGCTGGACTCGAGGCCTCGTACCTTGGCCCCGTCGGAGGAGGAGGAGAGAACCTCCGCGCCTCCTTGGCCACCATACGCGCGTCGAACGGTGCCCCTGCGGTTGAAGCCCACATCGACTTCTTCGCCCCCCGAGGCACATCAGTCCAAGACACATAGTATAGGAACTACCCACTACTTTTTCTTCTTTCTTGGGCTCTGACGTAGTTTTCGGCCTCGAGTTGGGACCTTTCGAGGCAGCCGCAGTCGACAATGAGGACCTCGGCCTTGGGGCGGCCCGAGCGAGTGCCAGCGGCCTCGATCTTGCGGAGGACGTCGAGGCCGTCGACGACGTGGCCAAAAACCACGTGCTTGCCGTCCAACCACGGCGTCGACTTGAAGGTGATGAAAAATTGTGAAGTATTGGTGTTGGGTCCCGAGTTGGCCATCGAGAGCACGCCCGCCGCCGTGTGGCGGTGCTCGAAGCTCTCGTCATCGAATTTTCCGCCGTAGATGGACGTGCCCCCCGCGCCGTCGCCCCTCGTAAAATCCCCCGATTGCACCATGAATCCGGGGATTATCCGATGGCACCGACACCCCCTGTATCCGATCATGGGACTTGTCGACGCGGCGAGAGCCTTGAAGTTTGCAACAGTGCGCGGGCACTCGACGCCGTACAACGCGAGGACTATGGGTTCTTGGATATCGCCGCCCACGCGGACCTTGAGGAAGACACGATCCGTCACGCTCGAGGACTTATCCTCTTTCTTCGCACCACCACCAAAGCGCGGGAGGACGCCCGCGGCGACACCGCCGGCGTAGCCCGCGGCGACGATGCCGCTCCCGACAGCGACGCGCCTCCACATGCTCGAGATACTTGCCCTCGAGTCCGCCAAAGTTCGCATAAAGAAACCCCCTTAATGATTGTCCAAGAAACCTACATTTGGGATTTTACAGCATTGTAGGCTGAACGTCAATTAGCCAAACGCGGCTTTTTTTTGTTAGATTTAGGCGGAGGTTTGGGGGGAGTGTTAGGGGATACTGTGAATGACGTCATCCATCCTCTGACCCCTACCGTTGCCTACTTCATGTTCAAGCAGCTTCAGTGCCTTCACGTGGCACTTCATGGCCCGAACGACCTCGCTTCATCCCACGTCGGAGATTCCTATGTCGACTCTGCTTTGTTATGCACGCGAGGTTGACAATCAAGTGAGCTGCGTGAACACTATTTTCACCAGGCTCCAGAACATCTCCCTCCACTGCACGTACTCCTTGGCCAGCTACTGTATCGCTCCGCGCATGGACTACCTGGCTCTGCATTGCTGCCTCGAGCGCGCTCCGCCGCTTCGACGATGCCGTTCTCAACTTTGTCGCCACGGCACTCGGAGCCGCTTCAGGCCTTTTGACTCCACCGACATCGTCCTCCGACGCCTCTGCCTCCCCGCTTGGAATGGGGATGGCAGTAAGTATTCCCACCTGCGCCGACCTCAGCCTCGCCGACGAAGTCGTCGGCACGGCGGCGAAAGCCCACCCGCATCTCGTCGACCTCCGCGATCTGGCGGGTGCCCTCGAAGTCCCTAGCTACCTCCCCCGCGTCGGTCCTGGGTGCCACTTCTTTTCGCGCAGGCAACGAGTTGCATCGTTGGCGCCACCTTGTATCCGGCTGCTGCCTGGTGCGAGCAATCGAGACCGCGTAGGACGAGCTTCGCGCTGATCTCCGTACGACGCTGGCCTCCCACGGCGCTGTTGGTTCCGGTGACCCCGCGAACATTAATCTCGTCGACGTTCCTCTCGCCAGCGTGTTTGTCTCCATGGGCGTCCTTGTTGACCCCACCGCCCTGACACCCTTACTACTCATACCCAAGCTCTAACGTGCTCTTACCTCTCATCGCCACGTAGCTCATGCCACTGCACTTCGGAGACTACAAGGACTGGTGTCTAATCTTAAGATCACCAATGCTCGTCGGGTCGCGGCGTCTTCATGAGATCGCTTCTCGACCACCTTTATCAGCTCGTGGCCCCACTCCTCATTTCCGATACCAAACCGCTGCTGGGACGAGATCTGCGCCCAATACTTTAGCTACCCTTCCCCGGCTTGCTCGGCCTCGTGGGTACCCGTATTCCGCGCACTGATGCCGTCCTTGACGCCAACAATAAAATCCTCCTCACACACCACCACCTCCTTAACAGCGGACTAGCACGTACCACCTGGCATGACGACTCACTCGGCCACGTCCTCACGTCCCTCCGCGAGGCTGGCATCCCCGCCCTCTTCGAGTTTTTTGGCACCTTCGCTGACGCCGGCGCCCCTTCTGTCCGCACTCGTCTCTACGGCCGATATCAAGGCAACCTGGCCGAATATAGCGTCGTGCCTGGCATCTTCACCACGCTCGATAGTGAGCGGCTCTACGACGTCAAGACGCTCGTCCGAGGCTCGCTCGGTGCTCGCTCTATACCGCCAGGGCGCTTCACCCTTCCCACCCGTCGCCTTTCGATCAAGTCCACACCGAATACCTCAAACGCGCTCGAGACGCGGACACCTCCATCAATACCCTCGCCCGGTCTCCCGGGACCTGTCGAGCAGCAGCTACGCAGCTACCGTACCATCGCTGGCCTCGTCTTTGGCGCCTTCGGTGAAGCCAGTGCAATATGCCACGAACTCGCCGACACCTGCCCCGCGCAAAAAGCAGTGCTGACGTGGGTGGAAAGTGGCTGTGCCAACATCACCGAGGCAAAGGCGGCTCAAATTCGCCGTGTCTACCGCGAGTGGGGGATCGCCAGCGCCTTGGCCCGCGCCTTGGCCCGGGCGGGCTGTGCCCTCACCGCTCTCTGCCATGTCGCTGCCTCGGCACCCAGGCCGCCAGAACCCAGCAGGACGTCGCGCTTCGTCGCACAAACGTCGCAGCAGCATGCGTACACCACCTGCCGGCGGGCCCTCTCCTTTCTTCGCTTGCCCGCGGCACGGCGGAAACGTGATTGGTGCATGGAGCAGACCAGGAAGCGGGGCGTAAGTAGCCCGCTTTCCAGGAGCTATAATCTCGATTAATTTTGCGGCACCACTCTTGGAAGTTCGCGCGGAGGCCATTTTCCACCAGGCGGCTTCCCCTATAAAAAATGGGGGGTCGGGGGGCGAAGCCCCCTCAGGGTTCGGTTACTCTTCAACCCAGCTCAGCCCAGCCCCCCCACCCTGGGAGGCAAAGTATCCTGATGCCTAGTCGAGCTCACCTCTCAACCCCACAGTACTGAACGCCCTACATGCTCCGCGCCCCGCCTCTTGTTGTTAGGATGGGGGGTAATTCGACCCAAGACAGTGCAATTCATGCTCCCCACACACACACCCCCCTCTTAGCAGTCGACATTTAAAGACAGTGCAATTTCAGCCTTTTGAGCCGTTGGGACGCGCCTTCGGCGGTCTAGGACGATGGCTGCAGCCCCGGCGTCCGTTCAGATCTTGCCTGATATGGTCACCGAGACCCCCGAGGTAGTGGGCTCGCAGAATCGGTCAAAGAAACCGGCCGAGCGGCGCGTACGCCGGTCCAACCTTCGCAACGGAGAGTGTTGCTGCTGCGTCGCTGTGCTACCGAAGGATCCGGGCAAGGCGATTGACCTGGAACGAGTGCTCGGCATCGAGGGCGAGCTGCCCCTTCAATTCTTCGTCTGCAGTAAGCGCTGCCGCAACGACTTTGCCCCATGGCACGCCGACTTCCGGCCTGTGCTCGAGATCAAGAAACGCATCTCGGCAGCGTTGACGACGTGCTTGAAGACGGACATCCGGCCCGGCGATCGAGTCGAGGTGATAGGCAACCTTTCGGCGGGCGTCAGAGTCTACGCTGAGGCGGTTACCGTCCAGAGGCTCCACTATGACGCTGCAACGAGCTCGGTCACTCTCACGGTCAAGGACGTCTCCAACGGCACCGTCAAGGTGGGCTTAAGCGGCGTCAGAACAGCGTCGGACAAGGGGAACGCCGTCGCCTGTCGCGCTCGACCAACCGCTTCGCACCAGCCTCCGCCTGCGCTGCAGCCAGCGCAATCGCAGTCGCAGTCGCCTGAGCTCCGGAGGCAGTTCGTGGCAGAACGGCTCAAGGTCCTGCAGCTCGAGGCAGCAAGGACGTCCCAGCAACACCGTGCCGCCGCGGCCGAGCGTGCCGTTATGGTGGCAAGCGAAGAGGCCTTCGAGGCCGAGGTCGAGAAGGCCGAGGCCCCCTTGGCGGCTGCGGCAGCTGTCGCTGCCCGAGCTGATTCCGAGGCCCGGGAGGCAGGCTCTCGAGAGCAACAACTCAAGGTCCAGCGTCAGCTTAGCGAGGAGGCTGCGGCGGCGAAGCGGAAGCGCGCTATGCAGGCGGTGGTTGAAAAGAAGCAGGCGGCGGCCGACGCCTGCGCCGAAGTGAAGCGAGCAGCGACCGAGGCGGCGGCAACGGCGACGGAGCGGACCGAGTCGCAGCTGGCTAAAAAGTGCGACCAGGCGAAGATGCGCCAGCTACAGCGAAGCTACGCCGACGTCAACAGGGATGCGACGCAGCTGACCTTGGAGCTCGACAAGGCCGAGGCCGAGCTTAAAGCGCGGGACGAGGAGGTCGATCAACTACGGGCGCGCGTCGCCGAGCTTGAGAAGCGAGACGCCACTATTCAAGTTCCATGCCGGCCGGCAGGCGTCGGTGCTCGCAAGAGCCAGGCCTGGCCTCCGTGGGTGCGACACCTCTGTATGCGTCTGTTGACTTTGCGTGTCGCGCCGTCCGAGGTCTCTGAAGTCATCGCCTCGATCGTCATCGCAGTCATCGGAGAAAAGCGCGCCGCCGAGATGGAGCTCCCGTCCTTGCATTTCGTCCGTAACCTGCCACGCGAGATGGGACGTCTCCACGAGCTCCTCTTGGCCCTCGACCTCAGCGAGGGCGAGGTGTGCGCGTTCCAATCGGACGCGTCGCCGCTCGACGGCAAGGAGCTCATCGGCACGCAACTCCGAATCGACGACGACCATCGAGTTCGAGACTGGACCATGGGCGCCACCGAGCTCGCCGATCAGACCGCACATGGCGAATCCCAGGCTACTGCAGCCCGCTTCAGCGATATCCAGAGCACCCTCGATCAGTTCCGTGGCGTGTACGCGAAGCTTCATGGCTCGGAGGACGGAATTTCAGCGATTTGTGACGTCGGCATTCGCAGTCTTGCATGTGCTGTCGGGACGACCGACAACGCAGCGGCGGCCTTGGCAAGCGTCCAAGAGCGTGCCGATACGCGTGCCGTCAAGCGTCAGCGTCGAGCCACCGGCGCTGCCGAAGGCACCGACAGAGGTGTTGGTCGTGGAAATCCGCCCTCGGTCGTCTCGACCAGCACGACGACAATATTTTGACGGCCGTCATTGAAGCAGCACGAATGGGGTGGCCGGACTACAAGGCGAAAGCCGCCGCTCGCCGGTCGCCAAGCATTGATCGATCGGCACCGTGCGCGAAATGCCGAAACGATCGCGGCGGCGCTCGATCGAGCCGTAAACGACATGACGTGGGCCGTGGGTGCCATCTAGAAGGTGCCCCTTGTCAGCAACCAGGAGCAGGAGGGACAAACCACTCTCGCAGATTTATTTGGAAAGAAAGCTCGATGCCGAACTCGCCCAATCTCCGTAGCAACAGTGGTCGATGCAAGACCCTCGTCAGCAACATTGCTGGCTAACCCAAAGAAATGGGCATGGGTGACCTCAAGCCCAAGTCCTTCACTTCGACGAAGGACGCACTGGTCGGCGAGTTGGTTCAGAAGCGAATGTTGCCTTTTTAACCAAGCATCTCAAGCAGATCTACGGCAAGATCAAAATGGGGACGCGGGCATTGACGGATGAACCTGTTGTTCCGCAGCGACGGACGCCGCCAGTGCTTGGTACCGAAACACAGGAGCGCAGGGCCCTGGACGCTCGGCGCCTTGTGAGCGACGCTGAGCTCACGGAAAAGGCCGGGGCTACTCTGGCCACAAAGCGGGCAAAGCGCAAGCGAGTGGCGAAGCGAGACCAGCTGCCTTCGATTGCCGACTCTCTTGTTGGCCAGTCAGTCAAGGCGTTGTGGGAGCTCGAGGGAAAACCTGGGGCCTATTGGATGCCAGGCGAGATTGAGGCCGTCTCGGATGCAATTCGATAGATTGCCGCAGAAAACTTGGGACTGGATGGATATTCCTCGGCTACGACAACGGCTTCTCCGGTTGGCTCAAAGCACATCGACCGTTTTTCAAGGCACCAAACCTGGCTCCTGGGGCTTCGAACTCGACACAAACGAATACGATAAGGATGAGGATGAAACGGTTGGAGGCACCGTTTTTTAAGAAAGAGGACATGGGCGTGTTCACCGAGGAGCTCGCTGATGGACGGGCAGACTGTCGCCGACGGCCAACCAGCCGCCTAAATGGTGGGCTTCGGCACCGTGTGTTGGTCAGAAGTTCTTCGGAGGAACCGCATTGTCGGGTGGGTTCGCTTTCGTGCGTTTTTACCTGGATTTCCACGTACACTCGAGCAGCCGGTTCTTGCTCACGCTCATCGGCGGGGCTCTAGTAGGAAATAAAGCAGCATAGAATCACGAGTGCGGGAGCTACGAGCGTGGCATCAGGAGCAAACTAGCCAGTTGGAACCCCCTTTCGACGTTTATGGACTTCCCCCGGGCATTCAGTGGTAGGGGGGGGGGCTGCGCGCGCAATCTCCTGGTTCATTAACCCCACACTCTTAGCAGTCGACCTTTACCAACCCTCGGCGCCGCGTCGTGCCGACAACGAAGGAGCTATAATATCACCCCGCCGCCAACGCACATGCGTGCTTTTTTGACTTTATGTTCTTCGATTTCTCACACACGCTATGAGCGGGTTCCCTCTCCAGCCGTTGATTGGTTATACGGTCTCACTCCATTTGCCTTGGTGCGTTTTTTTCATCTTCGCCCAATACGCGCTGTGTGCGCTCTCCCGCCTTGAATCATACGGCGGCAGTGGTTCTCCCCCGGCCGGTGGTGGTATAAAAGACACTAGAGTAGGGTCGGATAAGGAACTCGGGGGTCCCGCGCCGGGGCCGAAAATCCCCAAGGATTGGCGGGCTTTTTTGTCCGTCGCCAAGTTGACCCAAAATGGTGCCGATTTTATCTTGGAACGAAGTCCGTAGCTGCCGATTTGGCGAATCTACTTGGGAGTGAGGTATTTTGGCGCCTCGGTGGAGGCGGGGGCCTAGGTGGCTCTACTCTGCACGACGCCATCGGCTCCAAATACAACAACCGGCGCATCGGGAATGTCCGTAGGCCCAATGAGGGTCGTGTGGGCGTTTAGACGGCGCCTTTTGTTCGCTGGGGCCAGTTCTAGTGTCCTCGTCTTTCCGGGCGTCCTCGGGAGACCGGCGTCGGGGCCCGCGAACGCAGCTATGCGTAGTCGTCGTCGTCGACGTCCATCGCGTCCTCCTCCTCCTCCTCCTCGTCGTCGTCGTCGTATTCGTTGTCCTCGGACACGAAGCGCCAGGAAGCCGGCTTGGAGCCGTTGAAGAAGGTGGGGCGGTTCGCGAGGAGCCACCCGCTGAAACCGTCGTCATAGGAAACGAAGATCCAACCCAGCCCGAGTTTCTTGCGACCGTCCTTGGAGTTCTCGTCGGATACCGCCTCGATGGTGCCGGGCATCCAGTAGCAGCCCGGGTGCCCCGACAACTCCCAGAGAACCTCGACGCGTGACCCGACCAACGCCACGTCAATCGTCGGTAGCTTCGAGCGGCCACTCGTTGTCCGCGTCCGCTTCCTCGGATGGCGAAAGGCGCGGCACTCCTCAACCTTGGCCTTGAGCTCGTCAACGCTCAAGTGCCGCCTCGCGTCGAGTTCGAGACGCTGGGCCGTCGCGGTCCCGAGCACTGGCAGCTGCCGTCGGCGCTCGCCCGGGACTACCGCCTCGGCGACCAACTCGCGGGAGTTGGTCTTGATCTGCTCGTAGACGTACTCGAGGTGCGCGGTGAGGAATTCGATGTTGGCCTTGGAACCGGCCGAGCCGATCGTCGGGTCCTTGCCCGAGGTGTAGGACTTGGGTTTGAGGTCGCCCATGCCCATGCCGACGACGTACCTGTCGATGTTCTCCTTGAGGACCTTCGACCGCGCAGCGTCGCTCGAGATCTGCTTAAGTGCCGCATCAAGTCGCTTCTTGACCGTCGAGAGCAGGGTCCTCCCGACGAGGGCCTGCTCGTCGACGACAGGCTTGACTTTCATGGCCTCCTGGGCCTTGGCGTAGTCGTTCACCTGGCGCTCGAGGGCCTTCTCGACGAACGCGGCGGCGCGACGGCGATGGTGCTCCTTCGCCGCCTCCGCGCGCGCGGCAGCCTGCTCCTTGTGGTTCTGCCGACCACGACGAGCCGCCTCCATCAACACTCCTCGAAAGTCGTCGCCGAGCGTGGCGAGACGTCCTCCACCAACTCGATCGCGCATTCGAGCCTTCGTCGTCGTTCGACCAGCGACCTCGTCGGCGACGCGTCGCCGGCGCTTGGTCGTAAAACTCGTGGCGGCCCGGTCGAACATGTGGTCCCGTTGGCACGCGACGACCCCGACGCAGTTCACGACGCTCATGTTGACGTAGGAGGCGTTGTAATACTTCAATACGCCAAACTCGCCTTCGACCTCGTTCGAGTTCCGCCGCGCGCCGTCGAAGGCCCTCCGGAGCTCCGACGTCTGGTTGACCGCCGCGAGGTCGCCGTCGCCGACGTAGCGCATAGACTGCCCCCCCTCGAACGTGCGGCGCATGCCGCGGCCCCAGGCCCGGAGCGCGTCGAGCATGGTCTTGGCCTCTGGATCATTGGTGTCAGTCGGAGCGTAGAGCCGCGCCCGAACGGCCGCGACGTCGCGGATCATGGACTGGCCGTCGACGGACAGCTTCGCCGACCCGGCCCGCGTCTCGAGGAACTGGGCGTAGGTGGCGATCTCAGTGTCGAAGGCCTCGTAACCGGCGGTCGCAACGAGTTGTGGATTATCCTGGCAGACTTGGAAGAAGGCATGCACTCGCTCGAGAACGCCCGCCATGTCGAGAACCGACCAACCCTCGAGGGCGTCCGATGCGGCGAAAAAACGGAAAGGCACCGTGAGCTTGTCGTCGATGATCGCTCGGGCTCGAATGGCTCCGGCGACCTCCTGCGAGGACAAGGTCGAGAAGAGGTTGTTCCTGAGGATGTTCTGCGGCGCGTAGCTCGCGTTCTCGAGGAACTCGACGAGAAACGGGAGGTTGTGGAAGATGACCCAGGCCGCGTTGGTGCACGCGTCCTGCCGCGTCCCCTTGTCCGTGCGGCCGAGCGTGAGGTAGAGCTCCGACGGGTGCTTCTCCTCGAGGAATGCCCGGAGAGGGGTCCCGAAGCCCTTCCCGTAGCGATCCACGCCCTCGCCGATACACTTGGACAAGGCATGAATGACCTTGTTCAACTCGCCGGTGAGGCGCAGGTGCTTCGCCTCCGAGCTCTCGATGCTATCCTTCAGCAGCGTGTCGAGCATCTTGGCCTCCTCGGCGGCGCCGCCGTCGAGCCATGTGTTGCCTGCTCAACAAATTGCTGGTGGGACGGCACGACGTACCGAGATGTCGCTGGCAGTTCCTGTGAAAGACACGAGTCTTCGCGTCGCGCTCGTCTTGCGTCATCAAATTCCACAACTCTTCCCCGATCTCCTTCTGCACCGCCGCGGGGACATGCTCCTGGAGCTCGCGGACCGATGCGATGGCGGCGGAGGCGTTGTCGGTAACGATGGCCCGGCCGGCGAGATTCTGCACGCCGGCGCTGCCGGCGGCCGGGAGCGCCTCCGCAGCAGCGTCGGCTCCGTAGAGCTCCTGGTAAACTTGATTAACGAGCTGGAGCGCTCGATTCAGGTCACCAAACCGATCGTTGATCGCCTTGGCCTCGCCAGGCGCGCTCTGGTCGGAGATCTCGCTCGCGCCCAGCGTCCAGTTCTCCGTCACGCCGCCGCGTGTGACGCGAAGTTGGGTAGTCGCGATCTCCTTGCCGTCGAGCGGCGACGCGTCCGTCGCCGCGTCGACGACGTCACCGTATCCCACGGCGAGGGCGACGGCGGCCTCGTGAAGGACACCCATCTCGGAGCGCAGGTCGCGAATGAAGCGTGCGGACGGGAGCTCCATGTCGCGCACTCGCTCCGGGCCAACGACCGCCTCGACGACCGAGACCAGGACCTCGGGGATTTCCGCAGGCGCAACCCGCGAGGCGAGCAGTTTCATACACAGCACCCTGAGCTTCGAGTCCCACGGAGTGCCCTTGCCGGATCCCTTGCCGGACGGCTTCCGCGGTACCCACACTTCGGCGTTCAGCTTCTCGAGGACCGCGACCCGCTCCCGCAGCCGCTCGATCTCCTCCTCCCGGGCCTGGACGCGGTCCTCGGCAGCCGCGAGCTTTATCTCCATTTGCTTCGCTTCCTGGTTGAGGGCGGCGTAATTGTTCTTGAGTTGTCGCATGGCCCGAGGGTCCGATTTCTTCAGTCGTTTCCTCTCCCGAAACTCGGCTGCCGCCGCAGCCTGTCTCGCCGCCTCGTTCGACTGGGCCTTGGTCGCGTTGAGCTCGTCGATGGCTCGCTGCAGCCTCGCGGCATCGCGGTCGCGCTGCTTCTCATTGGAGGCCTGGTGGCGTTCGATGCGGACCTGGAGCCGTGCCTCCCGACGTGCGGCATCCCGGACCTCGTCCTCGTACTTCCACTTGGCCTCGAGACTGCCTTGGCGGCCGCCATTTCCGCGGCGAAGGCGTCGGCGTGGGCTTCTTTCGTCTCGCGTTCGGCGGTGACAGAGCGAGAGTGCTGAGCCGTCTTGGCCGCCGTGAGCTTGTCGACCGTGCTCCGGAGTTTCGACACCTCCTTCTCGAGCTCCGAGATCCGCACATTCGAGTCCGACGACGACGACAGTGTGGAGATAACCGATGACCCACTCGATCCAAGCGTCGGACGCGCTGGCCGTCCGGGTGGTAGTCGCCGAATCGGGGGGGTGTCGTTCTCCTTGTCGGGCTTGGCCTTGACGTGGGAGAACGGGACGCGGATCTCTCCCTGCTGAATCGTTTTCACGTAGTATGACTCGACCTGACACACAGTGTTGTTGTAGATTAGGCCCAGGACAACGCCGTTGCCGCCCTGGATGTTGTGCCCCGCCGAGAAGTCGTGCTCGATGAGGACCTCGTCCCCGCTGCGGATGGTTGTCTTGAGAGTCCTAGTTAGCGACGCGGAGATCCGGGCGAGAACGGCCTTCGCGCCCTTCGTCGTGTGTAGCTTGCTCGGGGTGAAGTCGTCCCGGCACATTTTCGAGCACACGTAGAACTTGTCGGGCAGCTCGCCCTCGATATTCAGGAGTCGCTCCAGGTCGAGCGGCTGGCCCCTGGCCGTCTCGTCGGCGTCGAGCCTCGCTACGCAGCACACGCACTCTCCCCTCAAGAGGTTTTTTCGCCGTTGACGTTTGGCAGCGGGTTTTTTCGACACTTTCGTCAACTCAGCCGGGACCGAAGGGTCCACAGGGGTTACAGAAGGACCCGGGGCCGACTCTTTGCTCGTTTCGGCCGATTCCATGGGCGGAACGCCGATTTTGTGATTTTGCAGGCTATGTTTGAAACATACCCTGAGACAATCCACTTTTGAATGAGGGTTTCTCGTTTGGTGTTCGAAATGTAGGCTAGGGCCTAGTTTTGAGCTTTCTTATCCGACCCTAACTAGAGGCCAACCAAAACCCTCAGCGACACGTCACCCTATATGCGTTGGTGCCGACAACAAAGAGTCATCGTTGTGGCGTTGGTGGTGCAGAGCAACATTGGGCTAGTGTTTGAGGCTACCGGGTGCATGGGTGTGACCCGCAGCCGCCAGCTCCTCTCGCGCGGTGAAGGGGAGCAGGTTGATTGGCGCGACGCCGGGGCGCTGCACGAGGCCTTTAGCACATGTTCCGACAAACACCTGGGGGACCTCGTAAATCGGTCGCTCACGATCCTGGCAAACGCGATTCGGGTCTTTGGATCCGACGCGGTCTACGCGTCGTTCAACGGCGGCAAGGACGCGGTCGTCATCTTGCACTTGCTTCGAGCGGCGCGCCACGCGCAGAACCGAGCCGCAAAACTCCATCTTGTCTACTTCGACACCACCGACGACTTCGACGAGGTCAGGGACTTCGTCCACGACACCTGCGCCGCCCTCGACACCGAGTTTTACGTCGAAAGCGTCGAAAGGGACGTTGGCTTCGTCGCTGGCCTCACCAACATCGTCGACCGCACGGCCCCCAGGGCCCTCGCCTTTGTGCTGGGTACGCGCCAGGGCGACCCCAACTGCGGCGAGCAACGTAAGAAGAATCCAATCCCGCTTGTCCTCCTGGTCTTCTTCTCACGGAGGTCGTCCCGCGCAGAGCAATTCGAGCCGTCCTCGCCCTGGATGCCGGCCTTTATGCGCGTCAACCCCATCCTCCACTGGACTTACGGCGACGTCTGGACCTTCCTCCGATATTTCGACCTCCCTTACTGCTCCCTCTACGACCAAGGTGCGCCGCCGCCTTGTACCACCATCGAGCAACCCGAGGGAATCTCGCCGTCGCAGGCTACACGAGCCTCGGCTCCAAGAGCACCACGTTGCGCAACCCCGCCTTGTGCGTCGAGGCTGGTGTCTACCGCCCTGCTTATGAGCTCGAGGACTGGGCCCTCGAGCGCGCTGGTCGCGCGGAATCCCCGAAACGCAAGAAACCCCAGCACAGCACCTAGTAACGGACAGGTGGAACGGATATTGTTTGCTCGAAGGACTACTAACCAGCGATGATGTGACGCGTGGTTTACCCTAGTTTTTAACGCGCGAGAGAGATGATGATGATGAAAAGTCGGCTGTCTTGGATGTACCGGGACTACGCGACCGACGACGAGGCAAAGATGGAGGAGCGGAAGCTGATGTCGGCCTTGGAGGGGGACGCGCCCTTCAGCGACCCCGATTTTCCCGCCAACGGGCGATCGCTGTACCTGAACGAGTTCCAGCCCCCACCCTACGCCATCCCGGCGAGCCTCGTCGAGTGGAACCGCATCAGCCGCAAGGAGATCGCGGGGTGCTACGAGCCGCGGACATTTTCGTCGTCGTCGTCGGGTGTTGTCCAGGGCGCGCTCGGGAACCGGTGGTTGATTGGGGCGCTGGGCGTCGTCTCGAGACGGGAGCATCTCCGCGCGCAGCTGGTCGTGTCGAGCGCCTGCGCTGGAAGGGGGCTGTACACGGTGAAATTCTACAAGTGTGGAAAGTGGCGCTACGTTCACGTGGACGACCGGATCCCCTGTACCAGATCCGGAACACCGCACTACGGAAGGTCAGTCGACCCCGACGAGGTTTGGGTCATGGTTGTTGAAAAGGCGTATGCCAAGCTCCACGGATGCTACGAAGCTATCGCGGTTGGTACGCTGGAGGATGGGCTCAGGGACCTGACGGGCTTGGCGGTCGAGACGACGTCGTTGCCGTCGTGGGACGAGATCCGGGACGCGACCGCGCGAAGGGTTTTGCTCGCTGTCTGCGACACTTCGAAGCCCCTCGAGCCCCTGGACCCCGCCGGGGCCTTCAACAAGCCCTCGGGCCTTCTCAAGAACCATCCGTACCTGGTCGCCGAGGCGATCGACGCGACGGCCGACGCCACGGCCTCTTACGATGCCCTCGATTGTCGGATGATTCGACTCGAAAACCCGTGGCTTATCGGGGGCTGGACGGGCGACTGGAGCCCGGGGAGCGACCTCTGGAAAACCTACGAGCCCATCGCGAAAGCCTGTTTGCCTCCGGGCGATGGGAGGATTTCCTTCTGGATCGAGTTTCGCGACCTCTCGAAGCGATTCGACGAGATGGTTAAAACGTACCAACTCCCGAACAAGATTGTCCGCCAGGGCGCGTGGGTCCCCGGCGACGACAAGAGCGGCGCCGGCGGCTCCCCGGCCTACTCGCAGACCTGGAAGCGCAACCCTCAGTATTGTTTCGACGTGCTCCAATCATCCACGGTCGCGTGCGCGTCGATCTCGCAGCTCGACGCGCGATGGCACGAGGCCCACTCTCGGGCGCACCGCCCGCTTCCGCTTGGTTTCGTTGTTCAGAGCGTTCCGGGCGGCCGCCGCGCGACGCGCTTTCGCCCCACCGCCTCTCGCGTACTCACGCCGCTCTTCCTGCCCCAGCGCACGATAACCCGCGCTTTCGCGCTCGAGCCGGGCTCCTACGTCCTGGTACCCTCGACCTACGAGCCCGCGCACGTCGCCACGCCCTTTGTACTAGAAATCCACTCCGACAAGCCCATCACCTTCCACGACATCCCCGAGGTTGTCGCCGAAGATGACGACGCCCCGAGTAAAATCGATGATCCCGACGGCGACGACGAACGCGATGGTGGTTCGGTGTGTGCGGTCGGGTCTCCCACCCCCAACGTCCACGAACCCCCCGCCCGCGACCTCCATGCCCTCTGGGAGCAGGCTGCGCGCTTGGCGACCTTCCTCGCGTCGCTCTCCGACGCCAACGCCGCGATCGAGGAAAAGCTGAATACTATACTGCCATCAAAATGAGAGTCTCCCGGTGAGTTTTGAGGGCCATCTCTTCCCCTGCACGGTGCACGAGCCGCCGTCGCAGTAGCCGTCGCGGAGTGTCGTGCGCGAGTTTTGAAAGGTGCAGCTGCGGTGGCGTTTTGGCTTCGCGGCGGACAGATCGCACCTGCCCCCGTCGCAGCTCGGATCCCAACAGCCCTCGAAACTGCAGGCGCCGCCTAAGACGAGGTGACACGTGGTCCACTTCGCCGCACCGGAGCACGACGGCCGAACGCAGTTCTCGAAGTGGCACACCCCTCCGGGGCACTCTGGCTCGGTGCAGTCGACGTAATCGCAGCGGCCCGCGACACACGGGAGATCGCAACGCCGCGCCGCGAAGATCGAAACTATCATGAGGGCGAATCGCATTGCCATTCTAACGATGAGAGCGAACTCGAGACGACGCGGTTGGTAATTTGGCGCTATGTGCTTCCCCTTTTTTATCGTTCGCTCGTTCGTTCGTTCAATCGGGGGACCAATCACATCTTGCACACGTGACGTGGCAGTACCCTTGGTTTTTCTGGCGAGGAAGAATCCTGCGTGGTTTAGGGACGACGGAAGCGACGCGATAGGGACGACGACGGCTTCGATCCGAGTGATGGACGTCCCGATGGACATCGACCCACCGCGCGCTGCTGCATTGAGAGACCGGTTTGTGTCAAATCGCGAACACTCCAAGCCGTTGCCGGCTGCGTTGCCGACGGCGCCTGATGGGCCGGAAGCGGCGGCGCACCTCGGAAGCGGCGACGACGACGACGACCCGAGGGCCGCGCTGTCTCGCCACGAGCTGACTCCAGCAGCGAAAAATCCTCCGAGCGACGAGCAGTTGCTCGCGCGGCTGACGCTCGGGCGAGTGGTGGTGACGAACCAACTGACGGTCGCCCAGCAGCTCGGCTTCCAAACGAGCGCCAAGGACCACGGTCACCTCGGCGGACTCCTCGCCGGAAAGGTCGGGAGCAACAAGTTTGTGGTGAGTACGCCGCCTTGGAATACTGGTGACGGGGGCGCGCAGGCGCAATACGCCATCGACAGCCGGGCCAAGTGTCGGCACGTAAAGTGTAACAACTACATCCTCGCGCACGACCTTCGCATCGGCAAGATCCCGCCGTCGATCAAGTCAGTCGAGTTCTGGCGCCTCCTTGATGCCGCGTGCAGGAACGGTCACTCGTCGCGAACTCACTGGTACCACGTCGCTTGCATCTTCCAGAGTTTCAAACTCGTGTGCAAGGGTACGAAAACAATCACCGAGGTAAAAGACATAGAGGGCTTCGACGCTCTGCGGGTGCTGGACCAGGCGCAGATCCGCTACTTGATCGACACCACCACCAAAAAGCCACAGAGCACTTCGAGGCGCTGGCACGAACCGCCACCACCCGTTTCTTCGGGCGTTATCCATCCCGCGGATCTAAAGGCGCCCCCCAACTCTCACAACAAGAAGCGCAAGGCGAGCGTCTTGAACAACGCAGCCGACAAGCCGCCCCCCGGCAACGGTATTGGCAAGCTCGAGATCGAGAGCGTCATGGGATTGGCCTTGCTTGGGGGCAAAAAAAATGCCAAGGTGTGGCGAGAACGAGAACGAGGAGGAGGAGGAGGAGAACAACGACAACGCCCGCCTCCTCCACTGCCCCAGAAACAACAGACTTCTCTCGAGCCGCCTGCTTCGGCGCTGGTCAAACCGGAGGAGACTCCTGCCGTGCCATCTATTCCTTTCGAGGCACGCACCGTCTCTTGATTTTTACTCCGTGCCCCGAAAGACTAAGCACCTACCCCTCGTTCGGTCATACATTATATACAATACCGTGACGTCCGCCGCGCGTGCTTCTTCCCTCTCTCCCGTCGGCGATTCTTCGCCTCGCATCGCATTCCCATGTCTTGATCTCGAGGAAGCACACCCCCTACCTTTTTTTTTGTACCCTGTGTGTGCTCTCAGATGATTCGCTGACTGGCACGGGGGCCGCAGCACCCCCGTATCTTGAGTTGACCTCCCAACGAATCCGAACATTGTGAATCTGGAACTCGCCCGCGACCGGTCCAGCTTGCTTGTTCAAAAGCAGGTGGCCGTGACAACGAGGACGCACAGCGAGCTGGCGGAGGGCGCGCGAGCAAGCGTCCAGTTGTGGGCCGCAGTAGCTGCTCTTGTGGTTACAATGGGCCTGGGAGTGTCGGTGGGCGGGAAGCAGGTGCCCAACGCCTTGAAGCGGTTCGCCACGAGCCTCGCCACGAGTCCAGAGGAAGCCTACGTGCCCTTAAGGAAGACACCCGAGCTCTTTTCGAGTCTGTTGCGCGATGAGTGGCTCGCGCCGACGTTGATGGAGGTGGTTGCAGCGGCCCGCGAGGGAAAGATGCACCCAGGTCTCAAGAAGGAGGCCGAGGGCATTTATTCGTTTGAGCTGTTCACTCCAAAATTCTGCCGCGCTCTGCTGGACGAGGTCGACAACTACTTCGAGACAGGGCTACCCGTGCGACGACCGAATTCGATGAACAACTACGGCCTCATCGTCAACGAGATCGGCATGAAGCCGACCATCACCGAGCTCCAGCAGTCGGTCCTGCTACCGATCGCCAAGCTCCTGTGGCCAAAGATTGGGGCGGCCTTCCACAGCCACCACAGCTTCATGGTTCAGTACCGCAGCACGGAAGACGCGGGCTTGGATCTCCACACCGACGACAGCGACGTCACCTTCAACGTTTGCCTCGGCGAGGAATTCACAGGGGCCGGCTTGACCTTTTGCGGCTACATGGGTGCGCACGACCACCGCCACTTCAGCTACGCCTACCAACACGAAAAGGGCCGGGCGGTTGTCCATCTCGGCTCCAGGCGCCACGGCGCCGACGACATCCAGACTGGCACCCGCCGCAACCTCATTATCTGGAACCACAACATGCAGCACCGCCAGTCCAGGGAATATGCGATGCGCATGTACGATTACCAACAAGAATCGGGCCCTCCAGATAAGCGGTGCCTCTCCTTCACCCATGACCGCGACTACCCTCTCTACAAGGACTACCCGCCCGGCACCGAGGACAATTCCAAGAGAGCCTGGTGCCCGCCGCCCGCCGCGTGCTACGACACCATGAGCGACGACATCCGCAATTCCAGGACGCGCGGACCCGTCAAGAAGAAAACCTAGCCCGCTTTCTGTGCACCATCATCCCCCATCATCCTCATTTCTTCTTCTGGGAAGGGAGTCTTTCTTTCTTTCTTTCTTTCTTTCTTCGGCCCCCGCTTCCGACCCGCCCGTCTGATTGTACTCTCCACTGTCGTTGTTGTGCCGCTGAAGTGTGGTTGTGTCCACGCAACTCAATTCGCCTCGCGTTTGGTTTTCGATAAATAGCAGCTCCGCGATAATGAAACACGGTGCGGTCGCGGTTGGTTTTCAGTAAATAACGGCTCCGCGATAATAAAGCGCGGAGCGGCGGCGGAGTCATATGGTAAGGTCCCCACTCCCGGAATACTGTACTTCTTGTAATGCACCAAGGTTACAACAACGGCGTTCGCAACCCCCGAACATCCTGCCGTGCGCACAAACGCCCTCCCTCCTCTTAGCTGTCGACCTTCAAATAGAAGAAGGTGGTATATACGTAGCGGCTCCTAGCCTAGAATCCAAATTTTACGTCGGTGTCGAGATTATTGACTTTTTACCCTGCCAGGTACAGTAAAGTAAAGGGGTAAAGTCGAGCGTTGGACTTGGCTGCTGAAAGATTGTAAAGTCGAGGAACATTTGCTCGTGCGTGGGGGGTGCAGGGATCCTGGAATCGGAGCGGCCCACTTCTTGGCGACGGGGAAGTAGGTCTCGCGGGGGGGGGCGATCGCCGAGCCGCACTTCTGGCCGGCCCACTCCGCGAGCAGGCGATTAATACTCGGGATAATGATTATGTCCAGCTGTTCATCATCAAGCAGAGTGGTGCCCTCGGCGGGTACGGCGTTGCCGGAGGAGAAGGAATCGCTCGCAGAAGCCCTCGGCCGGGAGCGTACCGAGTCGGGTTCCCCGCTTCCTCCTCGACCGCATCCTCCCCCACCGAGATGGTGGTACAGCACCGGCGGCGGATTCGACATCGTCGCCCTTGCCGACTCCGCGCTGTCCATCGAGTCAAGGAGTCAAGCCACTTGACCCTGCCTCGCAGCTGTCAAGTAAAAGTAAATATTTGGACCCTGCGGCCGAAGAACGTAGTATTGAAGGAAATTACCCAGTTGGCAGGGTACTTGCTCGAGAGAGATACTCCGCGCCGCGGCTGTACAGGCTGGCTATCTTAGATATGTGTGTCCGATGTGGCGCGGCGGAAAGGCGAATCACTCTCCCACGACGACCTCCGGTAGTACTCCACGCTTGGCACGGGCCGGGTATTGGTAAGGGGATTGATTGCCAATGAAGTCCGGGTGGTTTGTGTTCCGATAGTTGGTTCGTCAGTTAGATTAGGCGCGCCACGCATATATAATGGATTGCGATTGTAAACCCGGAGGCGGCAGGCCCGGCGCGAGCAACCGGGAGACACATCGAACGCGGCACCAGGAAGCTCGGAGCCATTGGAGGAGTGGCTCGTTGAAAGCCAGTCGTTGGGTCGCTTTTGTCGTGATGAGTCCGTCAGCAGCCAGCAAGAAGAACATGACGGTGAGTGCGAGAGGCCTGCACAGCCGCAAGAGCCGCCCCGATCGACACCCACCCGCCTTCAAAAATAGTCGCCAGATATAGTCGAGGGAAACCCCTCTTGAACCTCCTTTCGTCTAAAGCTACTACTGAGAATAATCACGAAAGACGAAGTGAACGAAGAACGAAGTAATTGCGGGCAAAGAACAAGGCACCACGCACGGGAAAACAGTGAGTTGAGGCGTGTGAAGAGCACCACGATCAGCAGCAGCTTTGTCTTGATGGTCGCCCGGGAAAATTGTCAAGGAGCGTCTCGTGAGATGCACGAAGAGCAGACCGACCTCCAGCCCGCCCTCGAGGAAAAGCTCGGCAATAGCTCCTTACCCTTGTTCGGCAATGTCCTATCGGCCGTTGAATATTGGGCCGAAACAACGTGCGATGCGCTCGCGGCCAGCTGTGGTGGTATCGTCGACGATCGCAATTGAAAAGCATGCTTGCGTGCTTTTGTTGTTGTGTCTCGTTTTGCCCGCGGGCAGTACGACGACGTTGCGAGACGTCTGCCTAAACAAAAGCTTCGAGATAAGCCTCGAAGACTTGAGGGAGCCGTGGCTCCTCGAACCACACGGGTTTCCGCTCCGCGATTCGGCCGCTGTCGCGGCGGTGATCGAGTCTCGAAGGGCCCTCGAGATTGGGGGGCCGACGCCGGCCGAACTCGGTATCTACGACCTCATGGCGTCTTGCGACAACGTCGCTCAGTTTGCGGACCCCGCGCACCAGAGACCGGGGCTGGGCCATGACGCCGTATACAATCCTTTGGGCAGGCGCGAGATGGGACGGTACATTGTTGCTGATGCGCACAATTTGACGGGTATCGTTGCGCCGGCGAGTTATGAGTTGGTTTACGCGAGTCACGTGCTGGAACACATGCGCGACCCGATTCGAGCGCTCCTCGAGTGGGACCACGTCCTCGTTCCCGGGGGGACGTTGTTTTTGATCGTGCCCTGGAAGCAAAATACCTTTGATCACTTTCGTGCGCCCAACACGCTCGAACAGCTCGCGCAAAAATACGTTCGCGGCGACGACGCAGCCCTTGGTTCTGACTTTGAGCAAACCGTCCGATCTATCGACATGAGCATGGACTATGGGTTCGCGCCCGGCTCGACCTTTGAGGCCTTGAGGGAGCGGACGCTCGGGTCGGCCGAAGGCCGCGAGATGCTCCACTACCACGTCTTTGACTTTCACCTGCTCCAGCAGGTTTTCTATTGCCTCAACTACGACGTTGTTGCGATGGATCTCCTGTACCCTTTCCACCAAGTCATCGTCGGTACCAAAGTGGGTGTCCCGGCGGCGGCAGAGGCGGCGTAAAGTTCCATCGAAGAAGAAGAAGAAGAAGATGAAGAAGAAGAAGAAGAAGAAGAAGAGGAGGATAGGATAAGGAAAAGGAAAAGAAATGAACGAGTCCGGATTGGCGGATCCGCGAAAAGAAAAGACTAGTGGAACTCGTCGACGTCGGTCCAGGCGTCGTCGCTGGTTTCGGATTCGTAGTGTTGGAAGAGGGAAACGGGGTTCAAGGCGAGGAGCTCGCCGCGCTGGTGGCGCGCGAGCGCGGCCGCGTACATCTCGAAGAGCTGGGTGTTGGTGATGAGGGCGACCTGGAAATCGGCGGCGGTGCGACGGATGAGGTAGTTGTCGGCGAGGCGGGTGGACTCCGGGGCGTGGAGGTTGACGGCGAGCTTGACGGAGCCGTCGCGGAGGACCTCGGCGGCGTCCTTGATGTCGGGACCAAGGATGTCGTCGGTGTCGGTGGGGAAGGCGACCCTGGTGCAGGGGACGCCGCGTCGTTCGAGGAAGTCCGCAGTTCGCTTGGTGGCGAGGATCTCGTAGCCAAGTTCGTGGAGGAGGTAGGCGGGGGAAAGGGCGCGGTGGGCGTAGGGTTCGGCGAAGGAGACGAGGACCTTGTCGCCCTTGGCGGGGAGTTTGGTGTTGGTGGCGAGGACGGCCTTGAGGAAGGCCTCGTGCGCGTCCGCTCCGAAGCAGGCGACCTCGCCGGTGGAGGCCATCTCGACGCCGAGGGCGGGGTCGGCGCCGCGGAGTCGGGGGAAGGAGAACATGGGGGCCTTGACGGCGACGAAGTTTTTCGGGCGCATTAAATTATCGGTTGGGTAGAGGGGCGGGAGATTGTTTGTTCCGAGGAGCGGAAGGTCGGCGAGAATTCGGGTAGCGACTTCGGCGAAGTCGACGCCGGTCGCCTTGGAGACGAAGGGAACGGACCTCGAGGCGCGGAGGTTGCACTCGATGACCTGGACGTCGTTCATCCCGGGACCGCCAACGAGGAACTGGACGTTCATCGGTCCCGAGATTTTGAGCGCGTCGGCGATGGCGGCCGTCGCGTCCCTCGCGCGGCGAAGCGCATAGGCCGAGACCGTGTGCGGCGGAAGGACGAGGGTCGCGTCGCCCGAGTGGACTCCCGCGTCTTCGACGTGTTCGTGGACGGCCGCGCAAAGGACGACGCCATTCTTGGCGACCGCGTCGACCTCGAGCTCGCGGGCTCCCGCGACGAATTTTGAGACCACGACCGGGTGTTCGCGCGACACGTCCTTGGCCTTGTCGAGGTGCGCGCGGAGCGACGGTTCGTCGCGGCACACGGCCATCGCGGCGCCCGAAAGGACGTAGGACGGTCTGACGAGGACGGGGTAGCCGACATCTTGCGCGAATCGCGCCGCAGCGTCGTGCGATTCGAGCTCGGCCCACCGAGGTTGCCGAACTCCCGCCCGGTCGACGAGGGCCGAGAACTTTGACCTATCCTCGGCCGCGTCGATCATTTCCGGAGGCGTCCCGAGAACTAAGGCGCCAGATTTCGACAAGGGGACCGCCAGGTTCTGAGGGATCTGTCCGCCCATAGAAACGACGACGCCGACGTCGACGCCCTCGCGCTCGTAGACGTCGAGGACGCGCTCCTTCGAGAGCTCCTCGAAGTAGAGGGCGTCGCACTCGTCGTAGTCGGTCGAGACCGTCTCGGGGTTGCAGTTGATCATGATCCCGCGGGCCCCCGACGAACGAAGAGCGCGCATCGCCGAAACCGCGCACCAGTCGAACTCGACCGAGCTTCCGATCCGGTACGCGCCGCTCCCGAGGACCAGAACTCCGCCGCGCGGCACCTTGCGGCCGCCGTGGTGCGCGGTCGCCGTGTCGCCGTCGTCGTCGTCCTCGTCGCCGTGGTAGGTCGTGTACAGGTAGTTCGTCGACGCGGCGAACTCGCCGGCGAGCGTGTCGATCTGCTTGACGCGCGGCTCGACGCCCAGACGTTTCCGGATCGCGCGAATCTCGTCGTCGCTTTTTTTTTGGTTCTTCGAGAAGAACAACGTTCCGATCTGCGCGTCCGAAAAACCGAGCTGTTTGGCTCTCAGGAGTGTGTCGTAGTGGTTGATATGTTCTTCTTGGTGGCGATGATTTCTGGCGAAGGACGCGATGTTCTCGAGTCTGCGGAGGAACCACTCGTCGATCTTCGTGAGGTCGTGGATCTCGTCGACGCTCTTTTTGTTGCCGTACATCGCCTCGGCGATCGCCCAGACCCGACGGTCCGTCGGGACGCGAAGGGTCTCGTCCAGCGTCGCGTCCTGCCCCAGGTCCTCGAGGGCCTTGGGATTGGGCTCGAAACCCCGGAACGCGGGGTCGACCATCCTGAGCGCCTTCTGGAACGACTCCTCGAAGGTGCGGCCGATCGCCATCACCTCGCCGACCGAGGCCATGGCGCTGCCGAGGACGCGCGAGGCGTTCCGGAACTTTCCGAGGTCCCACCGCGGGACCTTGACGACGCAGTAGTCGAGGGCGGGCTCGAAGCACGCGGTCGTCGCGCCTCCCGTCACTTTGTTCCGGAGCTCGGGGAGCGACATACCCATCGCGAGCTTCGCCGCGACGAAGGCGAGCGGGTAACCCGTCGCTTTGGAAGCCAACGCGCTCGACCGCGACAACCGAGGGTTGACCTCGATGACGCAGTACTCGCGGCTCGAAGGGTGCAACGCGTATTGGATGTTGCACTCTCCCACGATACCGAGGTGCCTCACGACGCGCAACGCGGCGTCGCGGAGCAGGTGGTATTCGTCGTTCGACAACGTCTGCGAGGGCGCGACGACGATCGAGTCGCCCGTGTGGACACCCAGGGGATCAAAGTTCTCCATGTTGCACACCGTGATGCAGTTGTTCGAGAGGTCCCGCACCACCTCGTACTCGACCTCCTTCCACCCCAGCATCGACCGCTCGATGAGGAGCTGCGGCGACGCGGCCAACGCCTTACGCGCGAGGGTCCGCATCGCGTCCTCGTTTTCGACGATCCCCGACCCCAAGCCCCCCAAAGCGAACGCGGCGCGCGCCATGCACGGGTACCCCGTCACGTCGCGCGCCGCGCTCACGGCGTCCTCGACCGTCGACACCGCCACCGACTGCGCCACGGGCTCGCCGATTTCCCGCAATTTCTGCTTGAACACCTCGCGGTCCTCGGTCGCGATCACCGCGTCGATCTGCGTCCCCAACACCTCCACGCCATATTTTTCAAACACCCCCCGCCGGTCGAGCTCGATGCCGCAATTGAGGGCCGTCTGGCCGCCCATCGAGATCAAGATCGCGTCCGGCCGCTCGCGTTCGATCACTCGTTCCACGAACTCCGGCGTCACCGGAACGAAAAACACGTGGTCCGCCGCCCCGGGGTCTCGCCGCCGATCCTCGGCCGTTGCCTTGGGGTCCACATTCGTCTGGACCGACGCGATGTTCGGGTTCATCAGCACCACCTCGACGCCCTCTTCCTTGAGGGCCTTGATCGCCTGAGCCCCCGAGTAGTCGAACTCCCCCGCTTGCCCGATCGACAGCCCGCCCGACCCCAGCAACAGCACCTTCCGGGGCTTGGCTTTTCGTTCTTGTTGTTGTTGTTGTTGTTGTTGTTGAAATGCGGCAGCAGCACCAGCCGCCGCCGGAGGAGCAGCAGCAGTGTTTTCCCGGTGCTCTCTCGACTCGACGCACGCCCGGACGAACCGGTCGAAGAGGAACGCCGCGTCGTTCGGGCCGCCGTTCGCCTCGGGGTGGAACTGGGCCGTGAAAAAGGGCTTGCGGTCGTGGGCGAGGCCCTCGTTGCTGCCGTCGTTCTCGTTACGGTACAGCGTCGACCAGTGCTCGGGGAGGTGTTTGTCGTCGACCGCGTATCCGTGGTTCTGCGACGTCACGAAACACGCGCCGGACGACGACAACGACGACGACGACGAATTTTTTAATATTTCGGAGACGGGCTGGTTCTGGCCGCGGTTCCCAAACCGGAGCTTCTTAGTTTTAGCGCCGGCCGCGAGCCCGACGAGCTGGTTCCCCAGACAAATCCCGAAAATAGGCCGAACCGCTTCGCCCTCGCGGTCCAGAGCCGCCCGCACCTCTCGGATCGTCTCGCCGCACTCGACGGGGTCGCCGGGACCGTTGGACAAAAAGACGCCATCGTACGCATCCATGCGGTTGTCGGTCGCCCACGTGTCGTCCCATCGCAGCACGGTCACCTCGACGCCGCGCGCGTTGAGCTCGCGCACCATGTTTGCCTTCATCCCGCAGTCGATCGCCAGCGCGCGCGCGACTATCGCGGTGCCTCGCGGGGGCGCGAACACGGTGCCGCTCCTCTTCGCGCTCACCTCGTCGACCAAATGCCGCTTGCGGAGGGCCTCGATGCCCGGACCGGCACCCGCGAACGACCGCGCGGCGGAAGAAGAACCCTTCTCGAGCGACTCGATCTTCCCCAGCATCGACCCGCGTTCCCTCAAAATTTTGGCGAGCCGTCGCGTGTCGATGCCCGTCAGACCCGGGACACCCTGCTCGGCGAGCCACGCCCCCAGACTCCGGGCGGCGTCCCAGTGCGAGTACGCGACCGAGTAATCCTGGCATATCATCGCCATCGCGTGAATCTCAGAACTTTCGAACGTTTTCCGCGGAAGACCATTTTCCATCTCCTCGTACGCCGGGACTCCATAGTTCCCGACCATCGGGTACGTCATCGACAATATCTGGCCGCGATAGCTCGGATCCGTCAAAGCCTCGGCGTACCCGACCATTCCGGTCTGGAACACCACCTCCCCGACCGCGGGCGCGTCCACGCTCGCGCCGAACGACCGTCCTTCGAAAACGGAACCGTCTTCCAGAACGAGCGCGACCCGCGCGAACGTCGACGGATCATCCTTGGTGCTCGAGGACTCCCGGACGCCGCGCATCATCCTTGCGCCGGTGTGTGCTCTCGGGGCTCTCCGCACCACCGACAACGCCGCGCCGCGACTCACCACACCGAGGCGTCCCCACAACAACGACGGCATGCTGCTGCTGCTGCTGCTGCTAGAGCACTCCTCTCTCTCGCGGTAAGAATTTCTTTCACCAAAAGGCCATCATCCTCAACCGCGACTGTCGTTGATGTTGGCCAACGTCAGCCCGAAAGTCTCCCCTCTAGCTGCGGCGATACTACAATTCCGACCGACCCCTCGAGGGTTTGTTGTTGTTTACTTACAAGGACAATCAATATCGAGGGTTATTACACTTATATTATTGTTACATGGACGTTTTGTGCGGCGTGATCATGGGGAGCGACAGCGACTTGCCGGTCATGTCGGAGGCGAGCAAGACGTTGGAAAATTTTGGGATCCCGCACGAAGTCACCATCGTGAGCGCCCACCGTACCCCCGAAAGGCTGCGCCACTACGCCACGACGGCCAAGGAGCGCGGCCTGCGGGTCATCATCGCCGGCGCCGGTGGGGCGGCCCACCTCCCGGGTATGGTCGCGGCCATGACGACGCTTCCCGTTGTGGGCGTCCCCGTCAAGACCTCGGCGCTCTCGGGGGTGGACTCCTTGCACTCCATCGTCCAGATGCCCAAGGGCGTCCCCGTCGCGACCGTAGCCATCGGCAACGCCACCAACGCAGGGATCCTCGCCGCCCGGATACTTGCGGCGGCGCCGGGGGAATTCGCGGACCGCCTCACCCAGAAGCTCGACAAGTACGCAAAGGACCAGGAGACCCAAGTTCTTCACAAAGCCAAGCAGCTCGAGTCCATCGGCTGGCGCCAGTACCTGACGCGGGAGGGGGCACCCAAGTCCAACACCGTCATGTGACCCACCGACCGTCCGAGCCCCCCTCTTTTTTATTACAACAACGACGCCTTTTGTGTCTGTGCAAAACAAAACAAAACAAAACAAAACAAAACATGACACTTTTTTCGGCACTGTTTTTTTATTAAGACTGCTAAGTCGAGCTAACTCGAACGCTGATTGGTAGTTAGCTCCGCATGACACGTCAGAAAGCGTCACCATCGACCAATGAATGTTTAAAGGTCGACTGCTAAGAGGGGTGTGTGTGTGTGGTGCATGAAGGATGTGGGTGGTAGCTCCGCAGCAGGGGCTAGTTTCGCATACCTCTCAAGATGGCTTGAACTTCGCGCATGTACAAGCATATTCGACCATGAAACATAACAACATAGTGCACGATTTTGTGAGGGTTTAGTGTCAAGTTCTTTGTTTGGCCATCCAGGAGGGCCAAAGACGCGTCGGTCGGCATCCCGGCCCAAGCTGGATTCGTCGATAGCACACATCTAGTCTAGGAGTAAAAACTACTTTTGTCTGTAGAATGTGCTCAGCGTCTGCAGAGAAATCTGCTGCCTCTTACCCTTATCCGTCCGTTGAGAACGTGATCTCTTCCTTACCCTTCTTCTTCTTTTCTACACATTCAATTAGTCCTCTGATTTGTGCTCAAGCTCATCATCATGGTCTAGCGCGTCCCGAGGTATGTAGCACTATACACTTAACCTTTCTCGTGTAGTTCTAGATGCCGCCTGTCGTGTTCTGAGGATATAGGGAACATAACCTTTCATTCCCCGAATTAACCTTCCAGACGTTCATGATGAGACGGGATGGCTTCCCAGGTGACTTACCACTGCATGCTAGATGCTCTGCAGGTTATGGGCCCAGGCGGGTCCCTGAGAAACCATGTGTCAACGCGTGCACGTAACCTATGGGTTTTGGACTGTTATCGCGCCGGTCCAGCCTCGCTACGCAAACACGCTTGTTAATATAACGCCATTTTGCACACGTGATCGTGTAACCTTGTGTGCACCTGTTCATAGTATCGTATTGTCATGTTAATGTTGATGTGTGTGTAAGTTGTCTAACCTGTACTCTTGCACACATGTTGTGGAATATTTTGGTTACGTCCACTCGTACATTCCATGGCAATGCACCTACCAAGCTCCTTGAGAGCACCAAAATAACCAGCTGCCATGAGTGACTACGTTTAGCGGCACTACTCTGGACTCATAGCTTGCACAGTTGTCAAATGGACATTTTTCCATCGATAACGCATGAGTGTACATAGACACCGATAGACAGGCCCCCTTAGAATGTCTAGACAGTGTCAACTGCGTGACTGAACCCACAGGCTCCCCGTCAACTGCCATGGCAGAACACGCAGCACGAGCCGCACCCAAGGCGATCACAGGTGCGGACATACTGAAGCTCGAAGCTCCTGTAGTTGAGTTTCTCAACGAAGGAAATCGATTTCAGCTTCAAACCCGCAAGGTATCCTTGCAAATTAAGCATATCAAGCAATTATTACGGTCCAGTCATGCCGATGCCTTCCTCGAGTACGACTCGTACGAAGCATACACTCGGTCATGCAAGGACTACGAGATCCTCCGGAATCAAATTCTCGATCGCGTTTTCCTGGAATGGAAGACCGATAGGGCTGCTGATCTCCGTTTAGCTGCTGATGAATTGCCCCCTGAGTATCAGGAATGGCACTTCACCAATGAAGCTTTCCCCAACTTACCTGACGCAGAAGTAGCTCAGCTAGCTACTGTCTGTTACGACAATGAAGTCAAGGCATTACGCCCTGAAATTAATCTCCGTCTCTTAGAAGAGGAACGAATCTTAAATCGCGCGCACCCGAGAGCATTAGCTTTTGACACCCGTGTTCGTACCCCTGTTACCATGTTTTCGTTAACTGCTGCTGACTGCCACACTTGTCAGAACACGTATGCTACATTCTTGCATACTTACTTCAATCTTGAAAGTGTTGGAAAACCAGCACTTGCGGCCTGGCCCGCCATCAATGAAGTGTATAACAAAAGTTATTTACCCAACAAGGCTCGAGCCATTATGCTCATTGCCTTTAGTCACTACGAGTCTGTTACGACTACTGATGTGTCCTACCTGAAACAGCAGTTTAACTCTGTTGTTTATAATCCTAACTGGTATGTCCATGTCTTTATTGAAGCTGTCCTTGCATTTAGACAAATCTCTTACCAACTTAACCAGGAAGAGACTGACCTTCAATTCGACTTTGGTGCTCTTTGTAGAAAAATCTATGAAGAGATACATCGGCATTATGCCGATAATACCAGCAACAATCGTTACGATCGTGGTTGGGTAGATTGGTGTTATATGTATGAAACTCGATCTTCATCTCGGCCTGTGCCAGACGTTGAACGATTGTGTCACCCTACCAACCCTAGCTATATCTTAGAATACGCATTAGACTTATATAATGTAATATCAAATGGGTCGAACAAAAGACGCTTAGAACGCCCTGTTTCTTGGCAACCTTATGTTGAAGGATTGACACCACAACCAAAGCCAAAATTACTACTGACAAACACGCTGGATCTATCAGACAAAAGTCTGACTCAAACTTGGAGAGATTTGACCCTCCCCGGGTACATGGTAGAGACTGCTTGCAGTCTTAGGCGTGTACAGACCATTCCGCTTGCCACATGCTACTACACAAGGTAGGGCTTTAAGTCCTAACTCCTTAAGGACATTAGGTCCCATAGAAGCGCTTACACTGACAACGAGGAACGAAGCCTCTGTTAATTAAACAGACAACCCCGTACCTGACGGTACGCACCTGGAGGCCTACTCCATGTTGGAAAAGAGCTTCAGACTGGGTTCTTCATAGTCATGAAAGAAAAAGGGCGGAAGGGTAAGGAAGAGAAAGAAAGAGGGAAAGCCGTATTACGGAGAGAAAACCCTCGTGTAGAGGTAGGTGTGAAAATGTTCCAGTGTCGCACACATAATAGTGTAGCTCTCTGGACCCCCTCAACGTGTGGAAAGGTTTATGCATTTCAGACGTTCTTGAGGCGGAACTTGCGCAAAATACTTGAAAACAGTGGACAATGGAACAAACAACAACAGAACAGGAAAAATTAATTATGATGTCGAGCGTGTTGTAATGTTACGCAGAGAAGCTGTATCAGTATCCACATCAGATGTATGGTCCAATTCATCTTCGCTATTATCGTCCAGTTCCTTAACTCTGGAGAAGATGAATCATGAACATCAGAGGGTATGTCGTTGGTAGTGTTAGTATTGTGCGTAGTCATTGCATCACTCAAGGTGACCAAGGGTGATATGACAGATGAAAGGAAAGACATTGCAGCATCGGGTGTAAGAGCGTGTAGATCCAATGCAGGAATAACACGATCGTTTGCATCAGGCATAGCTGTGTGGAGATGATGAGCTGCTGCGTCGATTTGAACTTGCTGAGCCTCATTATACGTATCTGGAGGGAGCGTCCAATAGATGAGATAAGTGACCGAGAAATGATATGGACAAATACAGCAGAGGGCGGGATTATGATGTCCTGATGCATCTGAAGACTTGACATGATGTTGTCTAATAGAGACACATGCTTGATGTTCTCAATCACTTGGGTGTTTAAATTTTCGTAAGTCTCTTGCATCTGTGTGAGAGATGTTAATGCAAGCGATAGTTGTTGATCTTGCGCCATCAATTGCTGTTCGGTATTAGTGAGACGCAAGGATAAAGACCGAACCTCTTCTTTTAATTGATGTAAAGATTCAGCCATATTATTGTTGTTAGTTTTATCTAGCGTGGGTTCAGCGGGTGGATTGTCGATCGGCGCTGGTGAAACATCTTCAGAAGAAGTATCATCTGAAAAGACATCACTTATGTCCGAAGGGTAGCCAACCTGGATTAGCACATTTTTAAAGGCAGCTTGCTTTACAGGTGATAGTTGACGAAAATAAATAAGCATTAGCGGTAACGTCTCAGAGGAGATTGCGTTAAATTGGTGGGAAACATCATCAACGAAGCGTTCGACAAGAACAGCTTATCCGGGTTAGTTACTACACATACTTTATCTTCAACAGAATGTAACAGAGACCAAGCTGCTACAAGAATCTCAAGATTTACACTCGAGATAAAGGGCAGCCTAAGTAAAAGCATGGTGCTATCGTCAGAGTTAACAATGATTTTAGAGGCATCAACTTTAAGGGATGTCGCAGTCTGCATGATTGCCCCTTTGAGCTGCTTATTAATAGCAATGGACTTTCCAAGGCGGAGGATTATAGCTCTGGTGTGGGCAGCTGGATCATTAAAGCAGGAAAGTTGGAAGGGCTGCTGACTGTTGCGAATTAAAGCTATCCCATGGTGTGACCGATCGCACAGCGCACAAATCAACAAGAAGAAAGGGCGCGGTACGTCAAAGCAGTGGGATGCGTGTTGCTCAGACGCGAGATGATCCTCAATAATTTGGCGAATCCTGTCAGTTTTAAGTTCATCTTCATTACAAATGATGAGCACGACTGGTGTGCCTGGCGCATCAGTTTTATTGTAGCACTTTGTACACGTCACATGTACTTTGACAACCCCTTTAATGGGTGGGAAGCGATGAAGACGTATACCCTCGTTAGGAGATATAGCGGGGGCGTTTCGGATACGCTTAGTCTTGACACACAACAAGGAACTGAGATATTGTACGTTGTCTACAAACTTTGTCTGTTGTGCTTCCGTAAGCAGCTGCTGCAAAGACTTAAGCCAGCACTGGGGGTCCTTGTCTTGCGGAATAAGAAAGTTGGGTGGTGATGAGCCAAGAGCAGTAACGTTTGGACATCATCGCTAATACGTCAAATTTACAATGTTTGAGCAGGAAATACTCGGACTTTGCTGCTTGCGATTTAGACTGTTGTTGGGCAGCTGCTTTGGGCGCCCTGGGCGTCACGGGCGTCGATTGATGTCCTTGCGCCACCGGAAAATATGTTTGATGTTTCCGATTAGGGGAACTAGTCGGTGCAGCGCTTGGAGTTGGTGCATTAAAAGGTGGAGACAGTGACAGTATACCACCACCGCGACCACGGTTCATGGTAGAGTGGCGTCGGTTCGCAGCATCTTTGTTTTTAGTGGGATTCATCATGAGAGGAATCTCCGCATCACATTTTATGTAGCATTTCACATTTTAGCAAGACAGTATCCTGTGAATAGCAGGGTTAGTTTAAAGTCATTTCGGACATAATGGAGGGTAATGATTAACCGTCTTGTTGAGCTGTGGGTTGGTGTAAGCCGAGTAACGTGCGAAATCTGCTGAAGAGTGGAGCTCCGAAGGGTTTGGTAAATCCATCGGCAATATTATGGGTACCGGGAACATGATGTAGGCGGATTCGTTTTAACTGTACGTAGTCACGTATACGGAACCAGCGTGTGCTGATAGCTTTAGCCTTAGTCGCGCTGTCGGGGTTGTTTGATGGATGAATAGCAGAGGCCGAATCTCCAAGAATAGGACTGTTACGTATGAGCGACATGTCCGATGGGAGGGGATTGTCGTGAGCATCATAATCTAGTAGCAGATCTTTCCCTGAAGGTTGGCGGAGATAGAAGTGAGGGTATAAATATATATATATGTATAAATATATATATAACGAATGCCATTTCCGTTAGCAATTTGCGTAACCAAACCGCATCATCGGCGCACATATTGAGGGCGATAAGTTCACTCTCATGCGTAGAAGTAGCTGTTATAGGCAGTAGCTTAGACTTCCAAGTGATGAGAGAACCAAACAAAAAGATAGCGTCGCCTGTTGTAGATTTGCGGTCTTGTTCATAAGAAGGCTCATTATCGGCATCAACGAATGCGACCAGTGGATCAAAATTACCTGAATTAACTTATTCTTTAGTGTAGTCCAACATGGTGGCCATGTCAGTACGATTACCAATAAGAAGTCGAAGATGGTCCATTAGAGCGGAAGGACCAGAGTAGTACCAGAGGCGAAGATTGCGATTTTCGGGCTTAAGCAAGTAGCGGAGTGTTCCTGTTAGTACTTGAACATGCAGAAATGCTGGATTGTGCATTCCTCGAGAGCAACGACTAAGGCTTTGGGATAAATCAGGGCGACAAGCTAATTGGACAAAAGTAAGTTTGCCAAGTAAGGTAGAGAAAGTATGAAGAATAAACTTGTCCATATCAGAAGATGGCTCTCCAGTTTTATACGAGGTTGATGGTGACATCGGTGTAGAAGTGGGACGTGATTGCATTAGAATGGGGTACTCTTCGAACAATGCGTCAAGTTTAGCCTGACAATCCAGTGATATAGAGCCATCTGTTGTACGTGTTATGCGCATGCCCAGGAGAGTATGGACTTCCTCGAAGGTGTCGACTGAGTATTCCTTTTTCAGGGCTTGCTGGAACTCACGACTTAGAGTTTCCGAAGTACAAGTAATGACGACGTCGTCTACTGAGAGCGTGCAAATTATAAATGTAGCGTCAGTTTGGACTTTAGCGTAAATGCATGTGTCTGTTCGAAATCGTGTGTAGCCTAATGAATCAAAGAAGCTGTTTGTGGTTTGATTCCAAAGGGCAGGGCTCTGACGCAATCCATAGAGAGATTTAAGTAGCTTTGGGAGACGGCGGCCTTGGTATTTAGTATCTTCGGGATCGAGAAGGTAAATGCCTTGTGGCAGTTTAACGTAGACATGCGAATCGATGGGAGCTTGAACAAAAGCGTTAGGGACGTCGACATGATAGACGGGAAGTCGCAGATGAGCTGCTAGCGCCAAAACACTACGGATGCCGGTAAGCTGTGCCATAGGGCTGAATGTGTTGAAGAAATCGGTGCCCAGAGAGGCTAAGAATCCTCGTAGTACCAGGCGTGCTTTATGTTTAATGTACTGACCAGCAGCGTTGGTTTTTATACGTAGGACGAGACGGGTGTCAATAGGCTTTGAGTTGACCATTGGCAGCGCTAGTTTAAAGCAGCCAAACTTAACAATGTCAAAAATCTCTTTGGAGATGGCAGCAACATAAGCTTTGCGATCAGCGTCTGAGAGACCTTTGAGGCAGTTCAATTCATATTCATCAATTTTAATATCTTTGGCTTGAATCTTGTATTCGTCCGAACCAACCGTGCTGGGTCATGAGTCGTCGTCAGATGAGTAAATGCGTAAGAAGCGACATTATCGGGCAGATGAGCGTGATCGGGATCTTCGATGAGTTGAACGACTAGTAGAGGAGCATCGCCAAGGTGGGCTTCAATGTAATGCGATTGCACGGTGATATAGTCTTCGATGGCGGAGAGATGAGGCTCGGAAGCACCAAAAGAAGCGTCATTATGATCCAAAATGGAGTGGGGCGTGAACAAGGCATAAGCATATTGAGCGGGAGGAACTTGAAAGGCGTGAGCATGTTCAGAAACTAAATGAACGAGAGCTTGAGGAAGGTGAAAATCGGCAAGGTTGACGTCGTCGTAGAAGTGGACATGGGGAGCATCAGGCGATGGGTGGCTATGGCTCCTAAGGCACATAACTGAAGAGGACTGTGAAATCGCTTGGTGCACATGGTGATGAAGGGATGGTGTAAATGCCCCCTCTAGAGGTATAGCCGCCCAGTGGATGCCATGAGCGATATGAAGGGGGTGGAGGGTGGGGTCGCAGAATGTTATGTACTGCTTGGAGAGGTCATACTTGAAGTCGGCAAGCGTACCACCGGCTTGTTTATAAGCGGCAACAGTAGGCGAAGCAATACGAGTAAGAACATCTTTGAGATTGGTTTTGCGACGAAGCTGAGGGTGATGAGGACCACGGGTGAGACAGAGGACATCCTGGGAATAGAGAGACCGATAAGATGGTAAAAGTGGTAGAGTGTCGGGAGACACTTCAGATGTAGGTGTGTCGGCGGAAGTAGCGGGTGCAGGAGCAGCTGGAGCACATACGGGAGCGGGAGAGGGGGCATGGGGATGAGAAGAAGGAATCCCCCTCTCATGGTCAGGGTCGGTAGGCATAGCATTCCCCCTCTGCGCCGCATCATTGGGGGTGCTGTGAACAGAGAAGGGAATGTCGGGTGAAGGTGCGGGAGGTGGATGTTGTTCATAATCAGGAGGAGATTTAGAAATAAGATGGGGAAAAGTCAGTTTAGAGGAAACACGGACTTGACCGTTTTCAGGATTAAGGACAACATCGGCTAAATGATTAACATGGGGTGTTATTAAAGGGTTTATAACGTTAGCGTAGGTTGGCACCTATTCGCCTCTCGGGCGGGCCGGTTGGCAGCCGGAACGTTCGCAGTGGGACGGGGTATGGCCGGGGGGCGCAGACGGAAGGTTATCGACGAGTTGGTTGTCAGTCACATCGCGGTCTCCTCGTCGCATGGCGACAAGCTTGATGATCACTCTCCGCCGACCCACCTTTCGGCGCCCCTCGTCTACAGGCCCGTGATTCCGGACTGGCTCCTGTCGGTCCGGCCTGGCTCCCATGCTCGGGAGAGGTCTGAAGTTAGTTAGTTAGTTAGTTATAACGTTAGCACCGCAGAAGTAGATGTAGGGACGGCATCGGGGTTCATATTTATGAAATTCGTTAGGTTCCAAATGCAAATAACAAAGAGAACCAAAAGGTTTGAGGTAGTCTTGTTTGGGAACATTACATTGGTCTAACAAAACTTGTTGGGGGCTTAGGACTTTATTATAAATACGTTCGAGGGAAACGTTAGGGAGGAGATTATATGATTGGATAGCATGTATAACAGCCCACGGGTAGTGTGGTGCCGGATCTGTTAGGGGGGTGACCTTTATAGGATACATTAAGCATATGTCTGTCTTTAAATGTCGACTGCTAAGAGGTATGTGTCTGAGTCGTGTAGACGCGGCAGTGGCTATGTGACCAACAGCGGCTTCGACTTCATGATTAAAGACATGTAAGTAAGGGGGGAACGCGGACATATTAATACCATGTTCCACACGGAAGGGGGTTGTAACATGCTGGGATAAATAGGGTTTAAAGGAATCACAATAAATTTGTTTTAGTTGTACATGAACATAAGTAGAGCAAAAATTACGAACAAACTCAAGGGCGTTACAAAATTCGCTGGAGTTAGTGCTACGACAAAAGTACACTAACAGAAATTTAGAAATGAGACACTTGAAGACAATGATATGTCGAAAGGATCCCCATTCCGAGAGCACAGAGACGTAACCACCGTCACATGCCCAAGCTTCACCAGGTTGAAAAATTTTTTCGAATGATGGTTGCTTGATAAGGTGGTGTGGATGAGGAAAGCGTTTTTTATGAATCGTACAATCCACACAGAACTTACGGTAGGGTACGTCAGATGGGTGGTGTCCAGGACTGGCAATAACCTGAACAGCTTTTATGGCTTGAGAATCACTGGAATGGTGAATGTTGTGAAAATTGGTAGCTCGTTGTTGCGCATCTCGAAATGCAAGGGTGCCCCTGGCATGGACTTTCTTATCGAAGGGCGCATGCTTCTCATGGAGCTGTCTTGGCGTTATAAGGGGTATTTGTTTTTCTTTAGTAGGAGATGATATATCTGCGGATAAGATGTTAGAGAGGAAAGCATGACCTACTGAATCAGTATGAAAAGAAGTAAGTTCGTGGTTTGAAGTGACAGTATCACAACATAAGAGTTTTTTATTGGAAATGTAGAACATAGTAATAGAACTCTGGTGTAATGTTAAAGGTGTATCTGTTGGGAATATATTTGTGAAGAAGGTTGACCTATAGTTTTTGGTTAGAGGAGCGTGATCAGGGTCAAACGATGGTGATAGTGTTAATGTACGCAAGTCGTAAACAAGCTGACACAAGTGTTTATAAATTGTATGATATGTTCCAGCTGGAATAGCATTTGCGATGATATCACAGCATAGGTCAGGGGACAAAGACAAAAGAAAATTGATTTGGTGCGCTGTGAAGTTATTGGCGCGTGCCAATTCGCGAGTTGAGTAGTGTCGAATGCGATCGAGTCGTGGGTCGTACACCAGCATATTTGCAAATCCACGAATGGTAGGAGTGGGAGTATACATAGAGTGAACTTTGGCACCCATCTTCCTATCGCTTGATGTTATAAAGCCCAAATATCTGCTTTGGGACAAATGCATGTCACTTAAAGCAAATATTTTGTCGATAAATTCAAGACGATGTTCCTGAGGGTAGAAGACAAAAGAATCGTGAAATACAGGAGATGTATATGAAACCAGTGCTTGTACTAGACGACGCGTGTCTTGATTTTCATTATGATGGTATGCGCGTGGTCTGCAATATCCAGAAAAGAAGTGACTCGTTTATTAGGCCATGAAAGCAGATCAAGAGGGCCGGTGTTATACTTGCGTGCGACGATGATCCATCTTTCTCTGGCTTGATAATCTCCACATAATTAGCATGGAAATCGGTCACATATGTCCACCGTATAGTGCATCGTTGAGAAGATGAGATTGGCAACTCGTATATGATCTTCGTATGATGCGGAGTGTGGTGGAGTCATTTCCATGAAGAGAACGAGCGGCTTTAAAAGCTCAAGTACACTTAGAGCACTTGGGAACAAAGAATCATCCATATCGCGCTCGAAGGTGGAAACGGATCTCCCATTGATTATGTTGCGATTTGTGCATGGTGATGTCAATTCCACTATGTCAGTGTAATATCGTGCACGTTCAACGTCCGGTGCTCGATGGAGATATGTCAAAAACTTAGATAAGGATGGGAAAACTTCGATGGAATTACCAAAACGTCTTCGTAGCATCTGCGAGATATTGTCGTCGCTCTCAACAAGAACTTTAACGTTGATGTTGATTTGCAAGTCATTAGAAGCGCAAGCCAAGAATGCAGGAGTGGACATCCCAGAACAAAGTAAAGCTACTGTAGGTATTCGTGGGCTAGGAGATGAAGTGACTGTGTGGAGCAAACGTGCTGTAACCTTGTGTCATACAGGAGGTGGGAAGTGCTTGCGTATGTAAGCCAGCTGCGAATGCATTGACTCCAGGATGGTATAAGCCATGGGACGTAAATTACTCGTTCCATGAGGGTGGAATATAGTTTGAGCATTTCGCGTTGTTCATTAAAAGCACGTAGTCTGAACTGTAGTGAGCGAAGTTCCATTTTACGCGCTTTTGCTTGTTGTATCGAGTAAATTGGTAGAGTTGGCAACAGGTTGCTGAGTCTAAACAAAGTAATCTTGACATTATCATCAATTTTACTCTGGATAGATGATTGTCCTTTAAATTCAACTCCATAAAGGTGTATACCAAGTTTATCTTCTCCCCATTGAGTCATACTGATGATGTGCAGATCGGGATCGTTATGGTCGTTTTGCTTGGGTAGAAAAAGCGCAACGTCTAGCTTTACATATCCCACATTTGGATGCTTTGGCAGAGCGGGAATGACGGTCCTTATAATCATAGCATGTGTGATTCTCTGCGTATCCGTAGCAGTCTGGATAGCAGGTGATAAAGACTCGGGTAGCTTTACGATGTGGATAGGATCAGCATAACGTTTAAAGTTAATTACATGTTGAGAAGCACATGTGTCAGCATATCCTGGCGTAGTCATTAGCGGCAAATTGTACTCGTTGTACAGTTTAAGCATTGTTGCATAACAGGCATGTGTTGAGCTTTGACCAAACACGTACTGTGTCATGAAACTTTGCGTTTGTTCGGAAGGCACAACGACGAGTGTAAAACCAGTATTTAATTTTGGTAGCAACACAGGGGGATCTGTACCATCTTCATTATCTTCATTGGTTAAATTACTGGGGAGCTCAGAGTGCGAAGAAGTTTCCCGAGCTTGACGACGAACAATAGCATTCTGAGCTTTAGCATTTATGTGCTGCAATAGCGGCTGAGGGATGTTATCGATTTCATCATCTTTAATGGACAGGAAAGTGTGGAACATTTTCTCTGTATCAGCAGTCCCCCTCTGCTCCGCATCACTGGGGGGCGCTTCAGGAGCAGATGTTTCAGTTTGATACTTTTCTTCTGAAACAAGAGATTCCTTATCGGCTTCCAAGAGGTTCGATATGGTATTGGACATAATATCAACTCGAGATAAGTAGAGATGAACTTGGGTGGCTTCATCAGGATCTAAGGACTGTGTCGAAGCTTGAGAAGCGGTTGTCCAGAGGGTACTCAATAAGCTTTTCACTTCCTGTACCATTTTAGAGTCGGTGGAAGGATTGGGATTCGCTTCCTGCAATTTACCAAACAGGTGGCGAGGACGATCAACTTGATAAGTAGCCCGGTCCATAAGAGACATATTAGAGCGTGCATTACGGTTAGAGGAAGATGAGTAGACAGGACGATCGAAGCTGGTACCTTTGACGTTATAATTTGAGGGTGAACGATAGTACGACGTGTCACGGGGTGAGATTGTCGATGCTTTATCTTTTGCATTACGAAGCTTACGAGCGTTGAAGCCAGACTGTCCAGCTACAGTGGCTAACAACGAGTAAGCGTTGTTTAGAGAGTCGTGGGATTGATGAATAGTATCCATCAATAATACCTTAGGTGGCTTGGTAGCGGTAGTACCAGGGATGTAAGGGATCCAAGAAGCAGGTTTATCCAAGCGTCGGTTAGAAGAAAACTTTGTCTCATTATATATCTTTAACAAGAATTCCAATAGTGGACGAACGTCGTTAGGATCAACTAGCTCTAACAATTCGGGATCGTGACTCAAGTTGTTACTAGAGCGTGTCTCGTAGAGTTTACACCATTCCAATAACGATTGAGAATAGCGCTCGTGATCCGAGGGATTAGCATATAGACAGTAGATCTCCTCGTGAGCTTTAAGAGTGATTATGGAGTTATTAAATTGGATTGATGCTTCATCATTATTTAGTTGCTTTGCCTGAGATTGAAAGGCAGGGAGTTTTTCGACAAATACATGGGCATACCAATTAACATTTAGAGACATTCGATTAAACTGAGATTTAAGCTCAGTTACATCTGTACAAGACACTGTCTCATAGTAATGATAGGCTAAAAGCATTACAGCACGTAATTTATTGGGATGTGCAGTAATTGCATAAATTTTCTTTAGTTGAGGCCACATAGCGAGAGCGGGCTTTTCCTGGGACTCAAGGTTAAAGAATGTGTACAAGAAACCAGCATAAGTTTCGCAGTGTTTGATCCAATCGGCATTAGAGAGACCTGTAAAGGATACGTTAGTTAAAGATGAATCATACACAATTGATTTAGGAAATCGGGTATCTAATAAAGTGAGGACATGTTTAACATCTCATTTAATTCAGGACGGACAAGGTTGTACGACTCTTGGTAGTAAAGTCGTTCAAGATTATTACGGGCATCAACTGTTAGTTGGTGCGATGAGTTGACGTGCCAAGTTTTAAGATGGTCAGGCAGGGCATCTTCATCAGGTAAGTTTAAATCGTTTACTTGTTCGGCTTTCCATTGAGCGAAGATGATATCAACTTCTTGTTCAAGAAGTTGATTATATTCCGGAGCATTCCGGGTGTAAGCTTCATATGAATCAAAGCAGAATAACGCGTCCACATATGGACTTGTCATATGCCTGCGAAGCGCTTCAATTTGCAAGCTCACCTTGGTTGCATTATCTTGGAAGCGCAATCCTGCGTTAATTTTATCAACGAGGATTTGTTCTTGTTTGTAGATATCCGTGGTGGATATTGTTTTTTGTTTTGACATGATTGTGACCTATTAAGAGATAGGTTAGAGGATTGATAGACAGATTCGACACATAAGAATGAAGGGTTTCTCAAGTGCGGGTTCTATGTACAGTACGCTATTTTAAACGTGGGCTTATTGACAAGACCAAGCAAGTCAACATGCTATTTAAAACAGCGTGACTTGAGACTGAAGAATGGATTAGTTCTCGAGCAGTCAGTCTTTTGTTGGGGAGTGGAAGGAAAAAGCCTGTACAAGTTTCCGCGGCTTGTATAGGAAAAGTTTTAATTTTATTAGTTATGCGAGTGCATGTGACCAGTGACCGACCCAACTCGGTCACAAACCAATTTAACTGGTGGGCACGTACCGTCACACAACAAATATGAACAGTAGACCACCACCAAGCACATTATCGCATTGTACTCGTGATCAGGCGTAAATTGATCATTCGATTTAGACGTACAACACAGTTGGGCTGACACACCTACGCACCTGGGCCCATAACCTGGAGAGATTTGACCCTCTCCGGGTACATGGTAGAGACTGCGTGCAGTCTTAGGCGTGTACAGACCATTCCGCTTGCCACATGCTTCTAGACAAGGTAGGGCTTTAAGTCCTAACTCCTTAAGGACATTAGGTCCCATAGAAGCGTTTACACTGACAACGAGGAACGAAGCCTCTGTTAATTAAACAGACAACCCCGTACCTGACGGTACGCACCTGGAGGCCTACTCCATGTTGGAAAAGAGCTTCAGACTGGGTTCTTCATAGTCATGAAAGAAAAAGGGCGGAAGGGGTAAGGAAGAGAAAGAAAGAGGGAAAGCCGTATTGCGGAGAGAAAACCCTCGTGTAGAGGTAGGTGTGAAAATGTTCCAGTGTCGCACACATAATAGTGTAGCTCTCTGGAAAACTGCAAACGCACTCGCGTCCATTACTTCTTCTCAACCTGGAACATCCTCCACGTTTAACGCTAGACGCTTGCGTAACTCTAACGACTAACGATGCTCGCCAGCCTTTCTCTCGCAGCGACATATCGTATTGTCGTTCTGGTGATTCTTATGTCACCAAGAAAACTGCTGGACAGTCCCATGACCGTCCAATTTACCCTCGCACTTTCGACAGATCCTCTCGATCTAACATGAAATTATTGGACCGAACGAAGCACACCTTAAATACACTGCAAGAGCAGTTTAAAACACTGCAAGAGCAGTGTAGTGAACTTACGAAGCGTGTGACAGATAATGATATCACGGCTCAGCTACAACAGAACATCACCAAGTTATTTGAGACTCTGTTGCAATCCGCTGATATTCTGTCAACGACATCTACTGAGGACAATAGTGACTTACTTAGCCTAAACGAACAACTCATGTGCGCAGAAGACATCATTTATGATGTGGACGTTCATCTATCCTCGACCGAAAAGTCGTTAAACTACGTGGAGTCACAACATCATACTGTTGCTACTGCTCCCACCCCAAAGGCAACTCCTCCTACTACAGATACCAAGAATGCCTCCAACACACAGGGTAATCCCTCAGATATTGTGCCTAACTTCTTTACTGCTTCCGCCATCTCGGCGTTACCACCAGCGTTACTGTCCTCGCTATCTTCACAGGTCCAATCAGCCATCAACCAACCACCACAAGCCGAAACCACAAGGGATGTCGATCAGACCTCGCTATCATCATTTGATGAGAAGCACGGCATGGCTGATGAGGCTGACGAACCATCACCACCTGTTCAACCGACTATCACTCCAACTCACTTGTTTGTTATTTCTGGAGAACTTCTTCACTGCCAGCCTCTCCACCACTTGCCCGCATTCGGAAAATGCCCTTCTAACGAAATATATGAAGGTAAACAGTGTCCCCCAACATTGTTCCTTCTTGTATTTTTACTCTTGTGCTACCATATCATTGATGTCCACCTACGACTATGCAATACCAAATCATATTATTCCACTGGATTCCAAATACGCGCCGATTATTATACAAACTGCCACTGGACAACAACGTGCCTCACATATGATGCTAACACGTAATATAGTTGTTCCCCTACCAGATCATCCACAAATCGGTTACGTGAAGATTGACTTCGCTTTATGTCTTCAGCCAGTGCACAACCGACATCTCGCTATCTTGAGCATGCTCGAGTGGAACCAGACGAACTTGACCACTGTGTTCAATGATCGATCTGAGCCAAAGCTCAGCGCTGTCACGAGCCGCATAGACAAAGATGTGCGTATTCCCATACATTACGTAGCAGCTAATTTGCCTGCTCTCCCTTGTCTCACCTACAACATTGCTCGCGACAAGCAACTCGAACTACGCTCCCTCGCATTTCCGCTCAAGCGATACCACGAAAACAGGGATCTACTGGCATATTACATCTATCTCCTCAAGAGAGTTTTACCAGATCGCCCGTGGATTCGCCCTTTGGTTCTTTATCTTCGGAAACAGAACAAGTTCGTCCAGCAAAACACTCCGCCATTAACATGAATGCTTTCTCGCCCAGTGTTTCTCTCAAAAGAGCCCAATCTTCGCAAACCCTCTGTCATGTTACTCTGTTCTGGTTTGTCAACCCCAGCGTTCCTGTCTAGACCTTGTGTATGACTTTTGTCGTACACAACTCAACGTGCACATGCGCACCGTCTACTCAGATTCCTTCAAGCCCTATTTTAGCCAGCACACTACCTCCCCGTACGGCGTCGATAAGGGCATTCAGCTCATCGCTTTCCCGCCGTACATGCACCACTCTAACTTTGAAGTCGAGTCAGCCATCGGCTTCATCGCCTCCGCCTCCTCAACTCGCCTTCGTTCTCTCCTTAATGCTCATTATCGTGGCTCCAAGATCGTGGAACCAGCCATCATGTTTCCCTGGGCGGTAATACACACCATCCAAAGCTACAATCTTCTTCCGAACGCCACGCTCGAGCGCATTCACCATGCTATCTTGAGTCCGCAACAGCTACTCTACAATCAATTGAGCACCCCCCAGCATGACATGCTCAAGATCTTCGGCGCTGAATGCTACCTTCTATTGGAACCCCACGAGCACCACGAGTGGGAACCGTGCCGCCGCAAATACTTATATCTATGTTGCGCCAACGCGCGAAACCCGCTCGTCTCCCCCCGTGTTGACCATATTGCCGACGTCGTCCTCAACCCTGAAAACGGACAAACCCATGTTTCGTCCAAGCTGCAATTCCTCTACATGCTCCAGGATCCTACTCCTGATCCTGAACTTGCTCCTCCGCCTCACGCTCCTCCCGCGCCTTTCTCGCTCACACCCCACGCTGCTATCCAAGACCATATCATTCAGAGGGGGACACGGACACCTCATCCTCAAAGGGGGCACTCTCCACCTCCCTCAGCTCCTTCTTCGTCCCCTGCTCCTGCTTCTCCTCCCTCTTCCGACGCTCCCGTCGACGATTATGGCTCTATGCCACCGCCGCCCTTGCTTCCTTCTTACAAAGACCTTTTTGCACAAGATGACCACATTCTTGTCCCAGGTTCCAAACAACCTAACACCCGCAAGGCAACCTCCATGAAAAATATCCAAGCCCGGCTGCAAGCGTCTACTATTGGTGCTTACAAAGCCGCTGGTGGCAAACTCGCCGATTTCCGCTGGGATCTTCGCCACCACTTTCTTACGTTCAAGTCTCCCGCCCTCTCCGCTCTTCATATCAATGGTGGTATCCTATGGTGTGCTATCTGCTCAGAGGGGGAACATGCGTTGTTAGCTCGTCTTCTCCTCCCGTTACCCACTGACTTACTTGCCCGTTACCCTCACATCGATGGTTACTTCGCCCACGCTAAGTGCGCATCCAGCATCCCAGCCGCAACCTTTCTAACTGCTGATGGTTCACCAACGCGCCCCATTCCTCAGCCTCTTTTAACTGCGTTCACTGAGCACGCTGCTGCCTTTGGCATCTCTTCATTACAGTATGCACTTACGTATCTGGCACCGACCAGCTTTATCGATCACAACTCCTCCGAGTTTGGCGCTAATTCTGCATCTCTGTCTGACTTGGAGGAATACCTTCTGGTCTCTACAGAGTATATCACCCAGGTCTTACATGCCGACCCTACTATCCATATTCAACTGGAATCTGCTTCCTCTACCCCTCCTACTGACGCTGTTTCCGATTATCCCGAAGTCGCGCACACTGCCTCGACCGCAACGTCGTTAAACTATAGTTCACCAGCCACTGTTGGTCCTGATGAATACAAAGTCCAAGAAGCGGACGTTTCCAACGACGAATATAAACTCAAATGCCTCCATGGTATGTCGCCTGAAGACAGGCACGCCTACCTCAAGGCCATCGCCAAGGAACTCCACGACATTATCCGCTTTGGCTGCTTCAAACCTTCATTACCCGACGGTGTCTCTCGCCCTATTGACAGCAGGATGGTGCTGAAGATCAAAACAGACTCTGCAGGCAAATACGTTAGGCACAAGGCTCGCCTCGCGCTACGTGGCTTCCTAGCATCCCTTGGCGCCGATTTCTTTGGTACCTTGAGCCCAATGGCGACAATGACCGCAATCCGGGTACTACTGGCCATTGCAGCATACAAGCAATTGCCTGTCTACCACGCAGACGTCCCGAACGCCTTCGTTCAGTCTGACATTGATGCCAACGTCTATGTTCAGTTACCAGACGGCATCAAGCTTATCGACCCCGATGACGCTAAGTACAAGGGCCGACGCCTACCGAAACTGCTGAAGTCACTTTATGGACTTCGTCAATCGCCATCTCTTTGGAACAAAGAAATAGACGGCTTCTTCCGTAGCCTTGGCTACAGGCGCCTGCATTCGGACTCTTGCCTATATGCCCGAGTATCCGCACATGCTAAGTTCGTCGTATGCAGTCTGTCTGTAGACGACATAATTATTGTGTCCAATGATGACACTCTCGTACTGAATTACAGGATGCCCTCCACAAACGGTATGCTGTAGAGCAGTTTGAACCTGTCCATACCCTCCTAGGCATGCGTGTGTGTCGCACATCTGATGGATCCATTTCTCTGGATGTGCAAGCCAAGCTTGATGAACTCTTCGCTGATCATCCTGTCTTGCAGCAACTAACTCCGCTTAAATATCCAATGTCCTCGTCCTTCAAGTATAAAGATGGCACTCCCAGCTCTGAAACAGAGTTGTACATCAACTCGCACTTTGCCACCCTCCTTGGCAAGCTGGTGTTCATGCAAGTGGCCTGCAGACCTGACTTCTCGCAAGCCTTGGGCAGATGTTCGCGTGGTATGCATGCACCCACGTATGTTCACGTCCAAATGCTAGAACACCTGCTCCGCTACCTGAGGAAGCCGGAAAACCGCTCACTTCGCCTCTGGTTTCATCCTAAAGGTAATGCTATTGAAGTTCATCCTAAAGGTAATGCTATTGAAGTTCATCCTAAAGGTAATGCTATTGAAGCTAACCTTCGCACTGTCTCCGCTAATCGAATTGATCTTTCCACTGTGGTTGACTACCAACCGCAGGGTGTATCCACTGGACAGTTTGATCCCTTAGTTGCCATGGTTGACGCTGACAATGCCCCTTCCTTAGCACAGGAAGATAGGAAATCTACCACCGGGTTTGTCTTCTATCTTTTCAACTGCCTTATCTGTTGGAAAAGCAAGCTTCAACCGATTGTCTCCTGCTCAACTCACGAAGCTGAGTTGATTGCCCTCAGTATTTGTGCTGATGAAGCTGTTTGGCTACGCAAGCTGCTGTTGGAACTCTCCTTTGTCGTCAACCCCACCTTCTACGTCAACAATGTTAATGGTGAGAACACCGCCGATCCTGTTGATTTCGATGACAATGACAACCAAATTGCTGAAGATATGCGCTTCATCAGAAGCCTACCTCACTTGTCTGACAATGCTGCTGCTGTTCACACCTCTAATAACCCATATGGATCATCTCGCTCCAAGGCACTGTCGACCAGATGGTTTAAGATCCGTGAGTACATCTCGCTACAGAAAATTCGAGTCCATCATGTTCCCGGCAAGCTAAACGTGGCTGATGGTTTTACAAAGCCACTTGCTGCTGAGTTCTCCACTTTTCGTTCTCTACTCGGTATGCATCATGCCTCTGATGACAAGTCTCTACAGGATTGAAGATGCCTAACCCCAGTGACCGCAACGTCGTTAAACTAGCCCTGGCCCTACCTTCTTTTGCCACAAATTTTTTGTACGCGTGAGTGTCGCTCATGTCCTTTTCTTGGCACTCCCGTGGCCGCGGCATCTCCCCAGTCGTTCGAAGGACAGTCCCACGCTCGCTCTCCACGGCCGAACCTTCTCCCAGGTTGTCGCAAAAGCGACAACCCATGACTGCTGCTACTACTACCCCACAGGCTGCTGCTGTTGCACCGACACCAGCCGAACATATCTCACCTCAATCGCTAACGCTCCAGGACGGCCTCAGCATGGACTATGCTTTGTACGAACGAGGAATCTCTCTCCTTGAGAACTTCCGTGTCCCTGTCACCCCATTTCTCTCTTCTTTTATGCGAGTGGAACTCACCACTGCCCTACGCTCCGTCTACCAGTCTACTGACTTTTCATTATTTGTGGAACTGACCACATTCATATCCATTCGCTTACCCATTACTATACCTTGGGAAGCTGCTCCTGCTATTGCTTCTATTGGCTGCTATAGAGGCCCCAAACGCGCACGTTTCATTTTGTCGTCATTTTGTACGCAGTGCCTCAATGATCTTGGACAACCGACTTTCCTCGTCTCGACCACGTACAGTTCCAAGGCACAAACACCTCGTGAACTCCCCACCGAAGTGCTGAGTCACCTCAACATGGACGACCATAAGAAGAATGGTGACGTCCCCATCTCTGCTATTACTATGGGTTTGTGCTTCGCGTGTCACAATACTGATCAGGTGCCTACACAACCTACCGTATGTGCTCGCAGTGATACTTCCTTCCGATTCCCTTGTGATGCGCGCCCAGCTGGTCATATACGCGCTACCCTCATACGCATCTATCATTCGCCAAGGGAGTTCTACACTATTTTGACAAGTATGCTAGCTCAACACCCGTCACTTGTTAACTTGGTCTTATCCGTATCCGATACAGCCATAGATCCCACTACACAGCTGCCATTAGCACTGGATCTTCGGCTTATAACCCAGATGCACCTTGAGCATCTTAATTTCCTTGTGACTCTTGTTCGAACACAGAGTCGCAAAGCTATGTTCAAGCCCTCCAAATTCCAACATGTGGTTACCACTGTTGCCCAATCGTGGGTACTACATCTTGACGACTACGTATCATCTCGTGATGATACAAAACCGCCGTCACTCCTGGATGTAATGTTCGGCCCCACTTATACTCAGGCAGAACATATGACTTTCTGCGCTTTTTAAACGCGAAACACCCCCTACTTGCACAGCATGTGTTGACCGAAACGTCGTTAAACTACTCACTCTCCACATCAGACCCTACTCTGGAGATGTCTTCGCCATCGACACACCCTGCGCCGTCTGCCTCGCTTGATGATTTCGATGCCTTGCGTCAACAAGTCGAACAACTCCAGGAAACTCTTCGAACACACGTTCGCAAGGTCAACACTCTCAGTGCTGAGAATCTATCTCTACGCACAGATCTACAGGCTGCCATTGCTTCAATCACCTCCCTGGAGAGCCGGCTCTTTCCTCCTACAGCCAACGCCCACGTTTTACTTATAACACTGTACAAGATCACAGAGCTGATGTCTCGCTTAACTCTTACCGCTCATGACCAATATGCCACCAGCCACTCCTCCCCGGACGATCACCGCCTTCATCTGCGTGACAAGTTGCTCTCATGCATTCAAAGCATCCCGCTCTCATGTGAATCGGAAGACTCTTCTATCTTCTCGGATCCGTTCGCTGAGTCCAACTTCTTGGAAAACCAACTGGACACCCTACAACTTGACTCGCTGGTGCCATCCATACCGAATGCTTTACTTGCACTCACGTTTCGCATGGTACCACACCATTCTGCTATTGGTGTTCACCACCTTACAGCAGAAGCTGACGACGACGATACCAATACTCTCGAACCAGTGACGATGTCCACCATCTCAGATAGCCCTAACACACTGTCTGTCGTACCTGTGTTTCGTAATATTATTAATATTAATATTCAAAAGCGTCAAATCGACTCTCAGCTCCACCAAGTCCAAGCCCTAAGACACCTTCTATACTCTTGATGCTTCGTATGTGACCTCTGCGACCATCAAGACTGTATTCTCCTTTTTCTTTCCTTCATCATCATCTTTCTCCAAAGATGTTATATAGTCGCACCTTGCGCTTAAGACATCTCGAGGGGGTGCAGAGAAATCTGCTGCCTCTTAACCTTATCCGTCCGTTGAGAAAGTGATCTCTTCCTTACCGTTCTTCTTCCTTTCTACACAGTCAATTTGTCCTCTGATTTGTGCTCAAGCTCATCATCATGGTCTAGCGCGCCCCGAGGTATGTAGCACTATACACTTAGCCTTTCTCGTGTAGTTCTAGATGCCGCCTGTCGTGTTCTGAGGATATAGGGAACATAACCTTTCATTCCCCGAATTAACATTCCAGACGTTCATGATGAGACGGGATGGTTTCCCAGGTGACTTACCACTGCATGCAAAATGCTCTGCAGCGTAGCGACTGCCTTGGACCAGGATGCCGATCGACGCGTCCTCGACCTCCCTTTGACATCCAATATCAATTTTAACCCAAAACCCTCCCAAATTCCTGCACCAGTCGTGTCAGGGTGAGCTCGTGAGCACGCAGGGCGTTGGGTGGTAAGGAGTAAAATAAAAGGGTTAGGGAGGTAAGGGAGAAAATTAGAGGGTTAGGGAGTAAATTTCAGAGGTTAGAGTTTGCGGTGTCTCTTGATTTGTGCGTTGGCAGAGCCTCGCTGAGGACCGACGACAACATGTCGGCAGCGCATGTACTGGAAGTGCTGCTGGACACTCCTGCAACTGTTGATGGCCTCCACGGACGAAACGCGCTTCACACCAACCCGGCTCCACTGGTTTTACAACTCAGGTGACAAGCATGACAAGCTACGTCAAGTAGCGACCATCGTGACAGATCCCGACGTTTACGACGAAGAAGACGACGACAGCGACAACGATGTCGACCTCACGATCGATCCGACAATCGAGCCCCCTTAGAAAAGGTCTTCCTATCTGAGCGCGGCGGCGTCAAGTGGTTCCAGTCTGCGGCTCTCTAGACGGCCAAGGTTGGCAAGCAGCACCAAGGCCTCTGGGACTCGGACAATTTTCTCCTTCAGGTCGAGGACGTCCTCGATGTCATGGAGATTTGGTGCCTTGGTCACCGGTTCCTAATTGAGGTCGACCACTCGTTGTGACACGTATCACTCGCTCGGTGGCCAGCTCGACAAGTGCGGCGACATCGTTCCGGGGACCTCAAGCAAGGAGATCCTCGGCAATTGCCCGGACTTCAAGAACGAACTCAACCTCCTCCAGTAGCTCGTTTCTTGACCGTGGCCACATCCTACTATCGTCGCCGAAATCCACCCAGAGCTCGCCGGCGATGGCTGGGGCCAGTCATAGCGGTACTACCGCCAACATAACACCAGAACAGAAAGTGAGATGGCGCGCCGACAACGTGAGCGCGTCTTCGACAGTATTGGCCCCTAAAGCCTTCCGCCTCTCCGGCTCATGCGGTTCTCTCGCGTCGCCCGCGAGTACAAACTCGTCTACCGCGGCGAGGACGTGGGCACCGCCGAGTTCGAACTCGCCAAAATCGAGCGACTAAGAGAGAATGCGCGTCTCAAGCGCAAACACTCCTCCCATCGCGCGATCGACGCGCCAATTCCATCTGCGTTGACTCTGGAGGATAACGTCGCTGACTAGCTATATGCATGACTCTAGTGATGACCTCGACACTCGAAAAGCGCGGCGAGAGGACAGGAACAGTCCCCTCGCGTATCGGAGCCGCTCTGCCATCCGACTTGAGGCGCTTCCGACCGCTCGCGGCACGTAGGGCGTCGAGATTGGACTCGGCATACAGTCGCAAACTTCAGGCATAGTGTATATAAGTTGTACGGGCTCGCCCGGAGTCACTTGTGCCTTCACGGACAGCCCAAGAGGACCCCCTCGGAGGCCCGAGCGAAACTCCGGTCCAAACCGACCGATTTCCCGCTCAAAAAACCCACAGACTCGAACGGGGTTTATAGTCGAATATGCTTGTATTTAGGAAAATTTCTAGAGGTCGCGCCACAAAATCAGCGCCCTTCTTTCACCAACAACGAATTTCAAGCGGAGGGCGAATAATAACCTCCAGCGGTCACCCGTCAGTGCGAAGCAGCCACGAGTGTCGAAGCGAGGACACCTTCGCAAGAAAACAGCTTCGCTTCGCATCATGGGCGAGGCCCCCGAGGCCCGGACGGAGAGTCCGTTCTTGACGGAGGAACTCCTCGGGGACGAGAACTTTAGCAGCAACGGGAGCGAGAGCGACGGGGAGCGAATCCCATTGCGGTGGCGGCCGTCCGCCTCGTCCTCGTCGTCGCCGTCTCAGGAAGAGGCGTCGCCGTCGCTCGCGGCGTGGCGAGTCAAGGCCCTCGCTTTGGTCCAGAATATCCCCGAGGAGTGCTTTTGCGGGCTCGAGGTGAAAGAACACTGGAAGTTGGACATTCTAGCGGGCCTAACGGTCGGGATCGTCTTGGTTCCGCAGGGTATGGCGTACGCGCTCCTCGCCAACCTGAATCCCGTGTATGGATTGTATTGCGGCGTCATGCCCTTGGTGACGTACGCGTGCCTGGGGGACTCGCGGTTCCTCGCGATAGGACCGTTCGCGCTCGTGAGCTTGCTGAGCGCCGACGCGGCAAGCGCCGCGTGCGACGCGGCGGGCGACGCGTGCGTCGCGGCGCCAGACTCGGCCTGCTTCGTGTCGGCAACCCTCACGCTGAGCTTGACGGTCGGGGTCGCCCAGTTGATCCTCGCCGCGAGCGGGGTCGCCGAGGTCGTGGCGAGCTTGCTCGCCGACTCTGTTATGGACGGATTCACGACGGCAGCCGCGTGCACGATCGCGACCTCGCAGCTCTCGCACCTCGTCGGCTTCAGCGAAGACCAGAAAAGTCGGTCGATGGAGCGCGCGGCGACGCTGGTTCCGGGCCTCAAAGTGTCGGCAGTGTTGCAACAGTGGCTCGCAGTCCTCCTATCGACCGACGCGATCGACTGGTCGGCGGTTTCCGTCGGCGCGGTCTCGTTCGCCGCGCTCTTGGCGCTCAAAAAGCTCAAGCAGCGCAAGCTCCTCCACCCCTACACGCCCGAGCAACTTTTGGTGATCTTGCTCGCTACGGCCGTCTCGGCCCTCGGCAACCGTTTCGCGCCGTGCGTCGGCCACCTCCCTTCGGGGTTTCCGCGTTTCGACCCGACGCCCTGGCGCGACCTCTACGCGACCGGCAACGCCCCCCTCGCGACCACGCTCGCAATCGCCAAGGGATCCCTCACCCTTGCCGTGATCGTCTACGTGTTGTCCTTGGCGATCGTCAGGTCCCTCGCCGCCAAGGCGGGCGCCAAGGACTCGGCGCGACCGAGACGCGAGCTCGCCGCCCTCGGTGCTTCCAATTGCGTCGGCGCCTTCTTCGGCTCCTACGTCGCCGCCGGCTCGCTCTCGCGCAGCGCGCTGGCGACCGACGCGGGCGCGGCGACACCGCGCCACAACCTCGTCGCGGCCTTGGTCGTCGCGGGAACCCTCGTCGCCCTCACGCCTCTCTTCGAGCCGACGCCCAAGGCCGTCTTGAGTTCCGTCGTCTTCGTCTCCCTTCTCTCGCTCTTCGACTTTGGCGAAACGGCGAGGCTCTGGCACCGCGGCCACCGCGAAGACGCCGCGCTCTGGATTACCACCTTCCTGGCGACCCTCGCCCTCGGCGTCGAGCCCGGCCTCGCGATAGGCGTGCTCCTCTCGATCGCCCGCCTGGTCCGCGACGCCGCGAGGCCGCCCGTAGCCCAACTCGGCCGCATCGAGGGCCATCCCACCGTGTACCGCGACCTCAAGCGCCGCAAGCGCGCCCCGCAGCTTCCGGCCGCCGAGATCCCGGGCGTTGCCGTCGTCCGATACGGCGCCGCCGTCACCTTCGCGTCTCGCGCCCACTTCGCCCGCGCCCTAAAACTCTACCTCGACCAAGACCGCCACGTCCACGCGGTTGTCTTGGACTGCAGCTCGGTCACCTCCATTGACAGCTCGGGAGAAAAAACCCTCCGCGAGATCATCCACGACTTCAAAGACGCTCGCATCACCTTGTTGTTCGCCTGCGCCCGCTCCACCCTCCGCGACGTCCTCGCCAACGCCCACGTCCTCCAAACCGAACTCATACCCGCTTCTACAATTTTTGTCTCCCTCCACGACGCGGTCTCCTTCGCCGAGTTCCACTTGGTACCCTACGAAGAGGACCGCCTGGCGGCGGCATCTCGGGACTCCTCCTCGACGCCCCCCCTGGCTAACGTCACCGAGCTCGTACCGCTGGCGACGTCGACAGTCCACACCGACGACGACCCCGAGTCGCCGGCCCTCTTCCACGTCCACGAGTGAACGACGTCGGGGAGATTCCGATATTAATTGGGATGAACACCATCATCCCCTGCTGCATCTTATACCCCCCCAATTTTGTACGATGCAACTTTTTGTACAACGAAATAAGTAACCCATTTTTGTTAGCGCCGCCGCCACCTAATGAGTCAATTAGCCAAACGCGGCATATATTGTTAGATTTAGGCGGAGGTTTGGTGGGAGTGTTAGGTGATACAAGTGCAGGCCAGTAAGTTCACCTGGTCCCAGTAAGTTTCGTATAAGTTCACCTGGTCAGTAAGTTCACCTAACTCACACCAACTCCTTTGAGCTCGTAGCTCTCGCCTCCGCCAATCCAAGCTGCTTTGATCCGCACGCAAAAGCCCTTTACTCTAAAAACCCCAGTATGTTCAACTGGTCCCAGTTTCACCTGGTCACTCAGTTCACCTAGTCCCAATCTCTAACCCCAGTAAGTTCATCTTGTCCCAGTAAGTTCACCTATAGTGCGTGTGTAGACGCCGGGAGGGGGCTTATCGGTATTGCACAGCACGTGTGGGGTAGGGTGGAGTCGTCGACCCAGAAGAGCAAATCCTCGGGGTTGCCGATCGACAGAGAGCCACGTAGAGCTGGACGTGGCAGAAGACGGGCTTGGGAAAGAGGACGCCGACCTCGCGGGGCGTCTGGCCCTGGCTCTTGTTGATCGTTTGGCGTAGGCGGGCCTTAAGCGATACAGGTTGGAGGAGCCTCAGTGACAACGACACGATCGATCATGTATCTGGTACCGTTGCAGTGGCCGTGCGACGGGTCGAGGTTGGGGAGCCTCCAACCTTTGAGTTTACTCTAAAAACCCTTTACTCTAAAAACCCCAGTATGTTCACCTGGTCCCAGTTTCACCTGGTCACTCAGCTCACCTAGTCCCAATCTCCAACCCCAGTAAGTTCACCTGGTCCCAGTAAGCACACCTACAGTGCGCGTGTAGACGCCGTGAGGGGGCTTATCGGTATTGCGCAGCACGTGTGGGGTAGGGTGGAGTCGTCGACCCAGATGAGTATATCCTCGAGGATGCCGATCGACAGAGAGCCACGTAGAGCTGGACGTGGCAGAAGACGGGCTTGGGAAAGAGGACGCCGACCTTGCGGGGCGTCTGGCCCTGGCTCTTGTTGATCGTTTGGCGTAGGCGGGCCTTAAGCGATACAGGTTGGAGGAGCCTCGGTGACAACGACACGATCGATCATGTATCTGGTACCGTTGCAGTGGCCGTGCGACGGGTCGAGGTTGCGAAGACATTCAGCTCGCGATCAAAGTCAGCATGCCGTTGGTTGTCAGGGAGTTGAAAACTCTACTGTAAAGAGCGAGGCGTCGTCTTCCGACCCAGCCTAGTCAGCCGAAAAGAACTCCGACGCCTCGTCTCCGGGAAAAAAAGGCCGCGGTCATGCGCGCGTTGTCAGCATCGACAACATCGTTTCGACGGGGCGTGAGAATGGCGCGCTGAAAGAGGCGCCGCGGGTCGTGGAAATAGTCTGCGAGGTCGCCGTAGACGGCTTGGAGGATCACTGTCTGGCTCTTGCGCCTACCTGATCCTTACTCTCGCGCCTACCTGTTCCTTACCCTAAATCGAGGGACAGACAAACAAACAGACAAACAAAACAGACAAACAAACAGACAGACAAACATCTGTCGATTAGTAGTTAGGAACTGCTAAGAGGGTTTGTTTGTCTGTCCCTCGATTTAGGGTAAGGATCAGGTAGGATCGGAAGACTGCTGTTTTGTTTGTCCCTCGATTTAGGGTAAGGATCAGGTAGGCGCGAGAGCAAGTATCAGGTAGGCGCGAGAGCCAGACAGTGATCCTCCAAGCCGTCTACGGCGACCTCGCAGACTATTACTCCACGACCCGCGGCGGCTCTTTCAGCGCGCCATTCTCACCCCCCGTCGAAACGATGTTGTCGATGCTGACAACGCGCGCATGACCGCGGCCTTTTTTTCCCGGAGACGAGGCGTCGGAGTTCTTTTCGGCTGACTAGGCTGGGTCGGAAGACGACGCCTCGCTCTTTATAGTCGAGTTTTCAACTCCCTGACAACCAACGGCATGCTGACTTTGAGCGCGAGGTTAAAGTCTTCGAAACCTCGACCCGTCGCACGGCCTCTGGAACGGTACCAGATACATGATCGATCGTGTCGTTGTCACCGAGGCTCCTCCAACCTGTATCGCTTAAGGCCCGCCTACGCCAAACGATCAACAAGAGCCAGGGCCAGACGCCCCGCGAGGTCGGCGTCCTCTTGGCGAAGCCCGTCTTCTGCCACGTCCAGCTCTACGTGGCTCTCTGTCGATACTCATCTGGGTCGACGACTCCACCCTACCCCACACGTGCTGCGCAATACCGATAAGCCCCCTCCCGGCGTCTACACGCGCACTATAGGTGAACTTACTGGGACCACGTGAACTTACTGGGGTTTGAGATTGGGACTAGGTGAACTGAGTGACCAGGTGAAACTGGGACCAGGTGAACATACTGGGGTTTTAGAGCAAAGGGTTTTTAGAGTAAACTCACTCAAAGGTTGGCGGCGCGTGCGGATCGAAGCAGCTTAGATTGGCGGAGGCGAGAGCGACGAGCTCAAAGGAGTTGGTTTGAGCTAGGTGAACTTACTGACCAGGTGAACTTATATCAGGGTCGGATAAGAAAGTTCGTACGAGCCGTTAACTATGTTTCAGTTTGTACTAAGACATACTCAACGGATCGCTGAGCTATGTTCATTTGTACTCAAGCAGTATGTGCCGCCACGCCGCGAGATCGTCGCGATGGAACTAGTCCCCATAGTGAAGTCGGCATCCTTTCGTCCCCTCACGCAAAAAAAGGAAAAAGCCCACGCGTTGTAGGACCCGTCGTTGCGGCGCGGGCTAGTCTCGTTTCCTTATCCGACCCTACTTATATGAAACTTACTGGGACCAGGTGAACTTACTGGGGTTAGAGATTGGGACTAGGTGAACTTACTGGCCTGCACTTGTCCCAACTACTAATCGACGGTAAGGATCAGGTAGGCGCGAGAGTAAAGATCAGGTAGGCGCGAGCCAGACAGTGATCCTCCAAGCCGTCTACGGCGACCTCGCAGACTATTTCCACGACCCGCGGCGGCTCTTTCAGCGCGCCATTCTCACGCCTCGTCGAAACGATGTTGTCGATGCTGACAACGCGCGCATGACCGCGGCCTTTTTTTCCCGGAGACGAGGCGTCGGAGTTCTTTTAGGCAGACTAGGTTGGGTCGGAAGACGACGCCTCGCTCTTTACAGTCGAGTTTTCGACTCCCTGACAACCAACGGCATGCTGACATGCTGACTTTGATCGCGAGCTTAAGGTCTTCGCAACCTCGACCCGTCGCACGGCCACTGCAACGGTACCAGATACATGATCGATTGTGTCGTGTCACCGAGGCTCCTCCAACCTGTATCCCTTAAGGCCCGCCGACGCCAAACGATCAACAAGAGCCAGGGCCAGACGCCCAGCGAGGTCGGCGTCCTCTTGCCCAAGCCCGTCTTCTGTCACGTCCAGCTCTACGTGGCTCTCTGTCGATCGGCAACCCCGAGGATATGCTCTTCTGAGTCGACGACTCCACCCTACCGCACACGTGCCGCGCAATACCGATAAGCCCCCTCCCGGCGTCTACACGCGCACTATAGGTTAACTTACTGGGACCAGGTGAACTTACTGGAACCAGGTGAACTTACTGGGGTTAAAGATAGGGTCGGATAAGAAAACGAGACTAGCCCGCGCCGCAACGACGGGTCCTACAACGCGTGGGCTTTTCCCTTTTTTTGCGTGAGGGGACGAAAGGATGCCGACTTCACTATGGGGACTAGTTCCATCGCGACGATCTCGCGGCGTGGCGGCACATACTGCTTGAGTACAAATGAACATAGCTCAGCGATCCGTTGAGTATGTCTTAGTACAAACTGAAACATAGTTAACGGCTCGTACGAACTTTCTTAACTAACTAACTAACTAACTTCAGACCTCTCCCGAGCATGAAAGCCAGGCCGGACCGACAGGAGCCAGTCCGGAATCACGGGCCTGTAGACGAGGAGCGCCGAAAGGTCGGTCGGCGGAGAGTGACCATCAAGCTTGTCGCCATGCGACGAGGAGACCGCGATGTGACTGACAACCAACTCGTCGATAACCGTCCGTCTGCGCCCCCCGGCCATACCCCGTCCCACTGCGAACGTTCCGGCTGCCAACCGGCCCGCCCGGGAGGCGAATAGGTGCCAACCTACGCCGGGAGGGCGGGTGCCCTCGCAAGGCTTTCTTATCCGACCCTGAATAAAATAAATAATAAAGATTGGGACTAGGCGAACTTAGTGACCAGGTGAACTTACTGAGACCAAGTGTGAACTTACTGGGGCTTTTAGAGTAAACGCAAAGCTTAGCGGCGTGTGCGGATCAAAGCAGCTTAGATTGGCGGGGGTGAGAGCGACGAGCTCGAAGGAGAGTGGGGTGAGTGGGTGTGGGTTTACGCCGAACTTACTGGGGTTAGAGATTGGGTTTACGCCGAATTTGCTGGGGTTAGAGATTGGGACTAGGTGAACTTAACAGGAACAGGTGAACTTGCTGGGGTTAGAGATTGGGACTAGGTGAACTTACTGGCCTGCACTTGTATTTTGCTAAGAATTCAAAATCTACTACAAGCGCGGCATCATGCGCCCCGAGTGCGGTGGCAAGCTGAAGCGAAGATAGTCTGTCAGGATGCCCTGTATCTCGGAGTGTGATGATGATTTGGTCGCCTTGGTGCGAGCGACGGGAACAATGGGGAGCGCTCGCTAGGCCGCGTCGGCGCGGCCGGCTGCTCAACTGGAGAGGGCAAGAGAGAGCGGGAGCAAAGCAGATCAGACTTGCTTATCCCCGTTTGCCTGGCGACGATCGTATGGCATGGCCGCCCGAGGTGAGTCGGTAGGAGAAGCAGCGCCCCCCAGGACAAAGACAAGGGGTCTATCTCAAACCCAGAGAGGGATTTAATATTTCATCACACGGTTCAGGCGACTTGTACTGCGACGCAGCGTTCGCAGTGTAAAGAAAGCGCGCTTCATAGCCGGCCGGCGGGCCGCTGCGTCGTGAGGGTAGGAGCACAAAAGCAGGAGCCACCGACAGCACGTCGCAGGGAATTTGATCTGGAGCCGACTACTCGGTGTGGCGAGAATCAGATCACGGTCGCCACGAGGGTTTTAAAAAGTCGACTGGCCGCGTCAGGTCGACTGCAAGAATTCAAAAGAAGCAACGTTGCACATTCACTAAAAAAATCACTTGCTCACTTCACTAATTCACTTCACATTCACCTCGATTTTGTCAACTTCGTATTCACTTCACATTTACTTCACCGAGGCCTTGAAATCTGACGGTCCGACGCTTCCCCTACACCTCGTCTACGTGTATGCGGAGCCGCAGTACTTATGCGGAGGATGATGTCGATGAGGTTCAAGGGGCTCGATTGTTACCATTGTTACCCGTAGCACCCAGAGCTTCTGTGAGCGCTGCTTGAGCGCGGGATATCTCGTACTGACGGAGGGAAACACCTTGCTCAGCGCAGATGAGACGGACAAAGTTTCCCTACAGCGCATGAACAAGAAGTACATGGTGGTGGCCCGAATCAAGTACTGCGACCTCGCCAAGAGCGAGTTCAAAATCGCCGAGAGCACCATCCCCGGTGACTCTCCCGAGATGGATGTTGAGGAAGAAGATGATGAAGACACCGAGGTCGTTCGTTCACATCATCTAATGCAAAAAAAACCCCTCACAGGTAGGTCTCGACCCCTCCTTCGGCCCAAAACGCGAGTGAAACAAAGAGCACGAGGCTTGAGCAGTAGCGGGCGGCGAGCACGGGAACTGGCAGGGCGGCAGGGACCGGCGCACGCAGCGTTAATTAAAAAAAAAAAAGAAAAAATGTTCACTTCACATCACTTCACTATAGCCACGTAGATCGACGTGTTCACTTCACATCACTTCACTAGAATTGCTTAGTGAAGTGAGCCGTGTTCACTCGGGGAAAGTCAGGACGCAGGGCGAGGGTTCGAGTGAGGGCTCGTTGGCGAACCTCGCTGATTTCTCAAGCCCGTTGAGGACCCGTTATCGAATCTACAGGGTTTGTCATCGCCAACGCACGCACCATCGCCCCCGTGAGATGGCAGCCTTCGAAGAGATGGAGGCGTTGTACGTCAAGGCGACGACGGAGGCTGAGTCGGCCGAACGCAGCGCCGCCGCCAAGAGTCTTGCCGACGCGATCAAGGAGGCCGGGCCGACGACCGTGATGTCTTTCAAGCTGATCGACAAGGTGCAGGCGTCCCTTGGCGACCTGAAGAGCGTGCCCGCGCGCGAGGGTGCGATCATGGTGGTGCACGCGCTTCATACGGCCCTTGGGCACCACTCGGAGCCCTACATTCTCATCTTGCTGCCGACCCTTATCGAGAAATTTGACGACAAGGTAAAAAACGTGACGGCAGCTCTCGAGGCGTGTTTGACGGCTTTTTTCCAAGCGGTGAACCCCCACGCCGCCGCAACGTTGCTCCCGCACCTCTTCGCTGGCATGTCCACTATCTCGTGGAAGATCAAGGTCGGAACCCTCAAGCTGCTCGGCACGCTCGCGCACACGGCCCCGAGCCAGGTCGGGCAACTGTTACCGGACATTGTTCCCAAAGTCACCGAGAACATGTGGGACACCAAGCCCGAGGTCAAGGCCGCCGCGAAATCGTCTCTCGGAGAATGCTGCACCGTGATCCACAATCCAGACGTCCAGCCTCTCGTTCCGACTCTCATCTCTGCCAACGCGAATCCCAAGGAAAATCCCCAGGCGCTCGACGCCCTCATGGGGACCACCTTCGTCTCCCAGGTCGACAGGCCCACTCTCGCCATCATTGTTCCCGTCCTCGGCCGCGGCCTCCGCGACCGCGACGTCCAGACCAAGAGAAAGTGCTGCGTCGTCGTCGATAACATGTGCAAGTTGGTTGTTGCTGCCTCGGACGTCGAGCCTTTCGTCGACAAACTCCTTCCCGAACTTAAGCGCGTCGAGGAGGAGGTTCCGATCCCGGAGATCCGCGCCTACGGTGCCAAGGCCCGCGCGACCCTCGTCAAGGCCATCAAGGACGGCGGCGGCAAGGTCCCGGAGGAGTAGACTCGTTATTTATCCGGCGGAGTAGACTCGTTATTTATTTACGGCGCTGCAGCTTCCCGTCGTCATCGTCTCCGCACCTTTCTTTCCACCAGTCTGGCGTCGTACCGTCGGCGATGCCAGTTTTGTTGTTGTTGTTTGTTGCCAGGATTTATCATCTTTGTCTCCTCCCTTATCGCTGTGACCAGCCCGTGGTCACATCCCCAAGCTGCTGTGCCACTCCCCTTTCCCTTTCTTCAGGTGTCTTCGTAATAAAAACGACGACAGCCACTCTCTTAGACTAGTAGTAAGCTCCTCCCATTTTCACCCTCCGCCTTGTGTTTTACCGCTGTCAGGTTGCCAATTGCAGTAGCTCGAGCGCTTTCCTGTCGCGCTCGCGCTCTTTCGCGCGAAGCGTTGTTCGGAGGAGGGTTTCCACTTTTTTTCGTCTTTCGATCACCTTTCTTGCCAACATAACGGCGACGACGTCGGCGTCCCGGGACGACAGGACTTCGACCCTCTTCTTTCGTGCCGCCCCCGCTGAAATCGAGCCTCGTCTTTCCGCGGGCTGTGGCGGCTCTTCACCTTCTTCTGCGGTGGCGCTGGAAGACTGGCGAACCCGGTGGATGTAGTGGTGAACGTCTCGCCGACGAGACGAGGCCGCGGTTGTTGTCGTCGGAGCTTGGACTGGATCGCACTGCGTCGCCGAGTTTGTCTTCTTCCTCGAGGAGCCGGGTTCGCACTGCGCCGCCGCGTCAGCGAGCGGCACGGTCGTCGCGTCGGTCATCGTAGCTTTGTTCTCGCGACGCGAAGGACCTTCGCGAGGTCCGTCGGTCATCGTCGTCTTGCTTTCGCGATGCGAAGGACCTTCGCGAGGTCCGTCGGTCATCGTCGTCTTGCTTTCGCGACGCGAAGGACCTTCGCGAGGTCCGTTGTTCTCGCGACGCGAAGGACCTTCGCGAGGTCCGTCGGTCATCGTAGCTTTGTTCTCGCGACGCGAAGGAGAGTGAGGATCTGTCCCGACGGAAACCAGCGTCGCACGATCAGTCATGGTCGATCTTGTCGCGCCTCTCGGGGGATCGGTCCCAACGGCGGTAGTGGTCACGCCGGCCGTCGTCGCGGTCGCCTCGCTCAAAAAAGTCGGCTGAGACTCGGTCTTCGCGAGACGTGGTCGATGTAAAGAATTCCCGGTCGCGACGCGATCTCGTCCGGAGGAAGAAGACGATGCATTTATTTTCTTTGGCTGCTGCTGCTGCTGCTGCTGCTTCTTCTTCTTCTTCCGGGGCTTGGTCGCTTTGTCGGCCTCGGCTCGCGCGCGGTCGGCGTCGGCCTTGGCCTCGTCGCGCGACTCGCGCGCGCGGTCGGCGTCGGCGCGAGCTCCTTCGCACAAAGCCTCGGCGCGTTCCAGAGCGCGCGCAAGCCTCGCCGTATGCTCGTCGCGCGGGACCAGGGTTTTTCGCCGGCGCTTATCCGGCGGCGGCGGCGCGACGGTCGGCGGCTTCTCGTCGATCGCCTCCGGCGCCCCCCCCTCGAGACGGGCCTGCACGAGTCTTCGGACAAGAAGATCCAATCAAGAACGCACGAAGAGGGCGGCCTGGCGCTGTTCGGAGGAGCGGAGGGCGGCGATCTGGTCAGAAATGGCCGCGGTCGACTTTTCGAGAAATTTTGCGACCGAGTCGTCGCTCGAAGCCGTCGTCGTCTGGCCCGTCGTCCCTCCGAACGAGGAGGACGAGGACATCGAATGCGTCGCCGAATCGGCGCGACACAGGAGCGCGCTGATAGCGCAGTAGTCGGCGCCTGAGGCGACGTGACGGAGAAACGCCCTCGGGGCGGGCGCACCCACCCGCGGTCTCCGTAATCGTAACGCGCAAAAACGGTTCGCGCGCGACGTCGAGGAGAGCGTCGAGGTCAAAGAGGTGCGAGCCGGGCGGCGCCGACACCTCGGCGAGCTGTCGCCACCTGCGGACGCGTTGGCCCGTCGCCCATAGAGCCGCACCTCGAACCGTCGACCGACGAGTCGAACTTCGCGCGTCGCGGGTTGTGCGTGGCTCTCCGACACTTCCAGCCCACGGAGAGAACCGAGTCCCGACCGAGGCCGAGCCGGGGCACGCCCGAGGGACACAGCCGCACCACCACCCACTGCGGCAGCCCGGGCCGCGACCGCCAAACGAGCTGCGGCGATTCGTACAACATGTTCGCCGCCTCGCATCCAGGTTCCTCCGACGACGCCGCGACCACCTCGGCGCCCACGAAAGCCGAAGCCAAGTTCGTCGAATCCTCCTCTGCCTTGGCGCCGCGCGACGGGCTCGCGACCTCCGAGCTCAGCACAGACAACGGATCCTCCCATGACGAGGAGGAGCTCATAATAATAATACAAACGGTTTGCGGGACGCTTACCCATAACTAACTAAACTATACTATAACTTCAGACCTCTCCCGAGCATGGGAGCCAGGCCGGACCGACAGGAGCCAGTCCGGAATCACGGGCCTGTAGACGAGGAGCGCCGAAAGGTCGGTCGGCGGATAGTGACCATCAAGCTTGTCGCCATGCGACGAGGAGACCGCGATGCGCTGACAACCAACTCGTCGATAACCTTCCGTCTTCGCCCCCCGGCCTTACCCCGTCCCACTGCGAACGTTCCGGCTGCCAACCGGCCCGCCCGGGAGGCGAATAGGTGCCAACCTACGCCGGGAGGGCGGATGCCCTCGCAAGGCTCAGGATTCATGACCCATAGTGGATTGGGTACCACCAGAAAGGAGAAAATAAAGAAATTGCCATAATAATAATAAGGGAAAAGTCAAGTTTCCAACCACCATATAAGTTTGGTCACCGTAAACCTTCAACAAGTTTGGTCACTTAAGTTTGGTCAATCCGTCTCTTGGTTGACTAAACTTGTACTCTCAGAGAGCAAACATACGGTTCGATGACAAAACAAGGCCCGCCGTGATCAAGCTTTCAGCGGTTCTGCACGTCGCGCTGTGCCTCCGGATCGTCCTTCGACTTCGAAACGAACACGGTATCGATGCGGGCTTCGCTCAGGTCGAGCGGGAGCGTGGTGGTAACACGCCGACGTCGGTTGACCACGACGCCGAGAAAGAAAACAAGAAGTCGCGTGCCCAGGCGAAGGTAAACGACTATGAGAGATCGCCGAGTACGCTGTCGCAGCTCAGAGCGCGCAAATACGAGGCTCCACTTTACTCGATCTGACCAAGATGCCAAGTTCAGCAGGTGTGTTCTCGAGGCCGACTTGCAGCAGATGATGTTCGACACGGGCGGCAAGTTGACGGCGTGTACAACATGGTCTACAGCGCGACAGCGCTGTCGTTCAAGTGCTATAAGCAAGATGCAGCGTTTATGTGCGTGCTGCTCGTTGTGATGTGCAAGTAGAAAATACCGTCACGTGTGCTAAAAGGCACACTTGCTCCGAACCTTCTTGCCGACAAAGATCCAGCTATCGCGCGAAGCACTTCTGCGAGGCCGTGTCGGTCCTCATCAAGGGCTTTATGGAGGGCAAGTCAGGCGGCTCGCTGGCCGGTTAGCACCCGGAAAGTCCGTGTTGGGATGGGGTTCGCTCGGTTGGGCAGAGCGCGACGGACAGGTCGATTGTTCGTGGACCAACACGTCCGCGGCCTGCGACGCTTTTGCACGACCTCGCACAAGACCGCGCGCAGTGGCGGTCCACCATCAACAAGTCCGTCCTCGTCCCTCGCCTCTGCCCCAACTGCGTGATTTTCCTCCGTGATTCCGCACCGGCTCCTGCCGGTCCGGCCTGGCTCCCATGCTCGGGAGAGGTCTGAAGTTAGTTAGTTAGTTAGTCAGTCAGGCGGCTCTTCTCGGCATATGCGTTTGATAGACATCTGCAACAATGTCATCCGCTAAAGGCACGAGATGACGAACCGGGATCGTTCGCTGTAGTCTGTCATAAACATCGAACTAATAAGGCGCATCCGAATAATCTTGGGCGACGAAACAGCGTGGTATCAGCGTTGTCTTGCGCAGGCCTTGTTTGTATATGTTGTTCTGCGAGTGTTCGCATGTTGATGCGTGTGTATGGTCAAACTTGGAGGCATTCAATTTGGTGTGATCAAATTTCGAACAATCACATCAAACTTGTCATATTTTAGACTCGTACTGATGACTGGGTTAGAATTACAGGGGTGGTGTCGGCGATCTTCCGGAACGAGGCTGTCGACGTCTTGACATCCCTTCGCGCCGCAGCTTGTATTTGCCGACTTTCTCGTACAGTGCTCGACGGTGCAGCAGCAGTTCCCGGGGAGATCTTGCGGCAGGGCGGGGTTGTCGAGATGCGCGAGGAGGAGGAGGATAAGGAGGTGTTCTCTTACGGTCGTGCGAGTTGTTTATGCTGGCGTAACGGCACGTGCTCGCGTTGCCGTCCCATGATCAAGCTGGACAGCTAACTCCGGGTCGGGTACGCGACGGTGAGGAACTCCTGAACGTGGTCCTGTACGGTCCCGCACAAGTGTGGGACTACAATCTTTGGGTGCTCGAGGGGCGTTGCTCGCGCAGTTTCTCGAGGTCGTCGAGTTTCGCGTTCTCAACCCCGAGTCGATTATCAAAGACGCGCTCCCTCTCGAGTTTTGGGATGCAGAATGGGGTGATCCGTCTCACGCAGACCGTGTAAGTCTGGTGTCCTATGTCCGCTTGTTGTTGAAGAATGACGCACGACCACGGCAACACCACCGTGGTGAGTCGCGGTTTGGGTGGCTTCTACGAACGATGGAAGGTACGAGAATGGGCCCAGCTTAAGTACGCCAAGCCGTGGGAATCTGCTCTCGGGGCCGCGTGTCGCTGCCCGCTCTCCTTGCGTATCGCCGTGCTGTCTTAGGACGGACCTCCTTCTAAGGCGGTCATGGGTGGGTGTCCATGCCGCGCTACTAACGCCACGGTAGATTCTGCGTAGCTGCAGCACCTAGCTCTCGTTTTTAAAGCATTTTCGCACCAAAAGCGCTCACGCGCCCCCTTAAAAAGCCTCCTTAAGTTTGATTTAAAAGCCGAAGTTTGGTCAATACTGTGGAAGTTTGAGGAGTAGTGATCAAACTTGTTGACCAAACTTACAAGGAAAATAATCAAACTTGAAGTGTTGATTGATCAAACTTAATGCAACTTTGGAGTGACCAAACTTAACTGACCTAACTTCTATGGAAAGTGACCACACATGTGAGTTTTTCCTTATTCATACATCAAAATCGAGCAAACATGAAAGAAATTCACCAAACTTTTTGACCAAACTTGACGGATCCCAATAATAATAATAACAAGTGCAGGCCAGTAAGTTCACCTAGTCCCAATCTCTAACCCCAGCAAGTTCACCTGTTCCCGTTAAGTTCACCTAGTCCCAATCTCTAACCCCAGTAAATTCGGTGTAAACCCAATCTCTAACCCCAGTAAGTTCGGCGTAAACCCATACTCACCCCACTCTCCTGGGAGCTCGTCGCTCTCACCCCCGCCAATCTAAGCTGCTTTGATCCGCACACGCCGCTAAGCTTTGAGTTTTTTACTCTAAAAGCCCCAGTTAGTTCAAACTTGGTCTCAGTAAGTTCACCTGGTCACTAAGTTCACCTAGTCCCAATCTCTAACCTCAGTAAGTTCACCTGGTTCCAGTAAGTTCACCTGGTCCCAGTAAGTTAACCTATAGTGCGCGTGTAGACGCCGGGAGGGGGCTTATCGGTATTGCGCAGCACGTGTGGGGTAGGGTGGAGTCGTCGACCCAGAAGAGGATATCCTCGGGGTTGCCGATCGACAGAGAGCCACGTAGAGCTGGACGTGGCAGAAGACGGGCTTCGCCAAGAGGACGCCGACCTCGCGGGGCGTCAGGCCCTGGCTCTTGGTGATCGTTTGGCGTCGGCGGGCCTCAAGGGATACAGGTCGGAGGAGCCTCGGTGACAACGACACGATCGATCATGTATCTGGTACCGTTGCAGTGGCCGTGCGACGGGTCGAGGTTGCGAAGACTTTAAGCTCGCGATCAAAGTCAGCATGCCGTTGGTTGTCAGGGAGTCGAAAACTCGACTCTTGAGAGCGAGGCGTCGTCTTCCGACCAACCTAGTCGGCCGAAAAGAACTCCGACGCCTCGTCTCCAGGAAAAAAAAGGCCGCGGTCACGCGCGCGTTGTCAGCATCGACAACATCGTTTCGACGGGGCGTGAGAATGGCGCGCTGAAAGAGCCGCCGCGGCTCGTGGAAATAGTCTGCGAGGTCGCCGTAGACGGCTTGGAGGATCACTGTCTGGCTCTCGCGCCTAACTGATCCTTACTCTCGGGCCTACCTGATCCTTACCCTAAATCGAGGGACAGACACACACACACCCCCCCCTCTTAGCAGTCGACATTTAAAGACAGACAACTCTTAGCAGTCGACATTTAAAGACACACACCCCCCTCTCTTAGCAGTCGACATTTAAAGAGAGACAAACAGACAGACAGACAGACAGACAGACAAACAAACAAACAGACAGACAGACAAACATCTGTCGATTAGTAGTTAAGATAAGAAGAAGATCTGTCGATTAGTAGTTAGGATAATGATAATAAAAGAAGATCGGACAATAAAAATACCGGAATAAGCGTCAGGTTTGCGAACGCTTGGGTACTTGTTTTGTCAATTATAAAATCTAGAGTACCGGATGCAAAATGAAGGGGAAACGTGTCCTTTTCTGGAGAGTAACCAATCAATCAAAGTGCTCTTTAAGTTGGTGCAGAAATTTGGTCGAAGCACGAAAAGGGGGTCACGTCGAGATGAAAGAGGGAGCATCGATGACCACGAGGCTTTCGAAGAAGAAGAAGAAGAAGAAGAAGAAGAATAGGAAGCAGACAACAACAGAGCATACGGAGGAGATTCCGACGGCCGTGGCGGTGTGCGAGTTTCCCTCGGAAACGTACCACGTTGTTGGGGACGAGGAGAAACTGTCGTTTCTCCGGCGGTCGATGCCGGAAGGCCTCTGCGAGCAGTTCCGGCTTTCGTGCGAGCAGTTCGCGGTGCGCTACTGGATCATCGATAACTCTGGCTCGATGTGGACGCCCGACGGCCGGCGCGCGGTCGAAGGCTCGAGGAGCGCGGTAACTTCGACGCGATGGGACGAGCTGAGAGATTCGCTCGCATTTCACGCGAACCTCTCGGCACGCCTCTGTGCCCCGACCGAATTCCTCCTCCTCAACGCTCGGCCGATGTCCCCGGCCATCGTCACGACCGGCTTGGGAAACCCCGACGACGAGATCCGGCGACTCCTAGCCCTCGCCAGGACTTCGCCCTTCGGCAAGACGCCCCTGTGCGCGAGAATACGAGACGTCCTCGAGCGCGTGCGAGAACGAGAACACGAACTGATCGCGACGGGCCGCCGCGTCGTCTTGGTCATCGCGAGCGATGGCGAGCCAACCGACGGAGACGTCCGAAAAGCACTTCGCGCCCTCCACCCACTTCCGGTCAACATCGTCATCCGCCTCTGCACGCAGGAAGACGACGTCGTCGAATTCTGGAATAACGTCGACCGCGACCTCGAGCTCGACGTCGAGGTTCTCGATGACCTAATCTCCGAGGCCAAGGAGATCCGCGCCTACAACAAATTTCTCGCCTACGGCCTCCCGCTCCACCGCCTCCGCGAATGGGGCTGCGCGACCAAGATCCTCGACCTCCTCGACGAAACGAGACTCGTCCCCGCACAAATACACGAGCTCGCGGTCATCATCTATGGCGCGCCCGCCTCCGCCCTCCCGCACCCCGACCTCGGCTGGAAGCCCTTCGTCAAAGCCCTCGACGCATACCAGCGCAACAACCCTAGGGCCTCCGTCTGGGATCCCCGCAGAAAACGTGAGCGCTTTTGGTTTGACCTTCACGACCTCAAGACCAAAACCGACGCCGAGGCTTGCCACCTCATGTAACTATTTTTGGTCGATGGGAACCTGATAGACAGATAAATATAAATATAAAGATAGAGAGATAGAGAGATAGATATCCCCCCTTTTGCTGTGCTGCTCGCCTGGTGTGTGGTAGTCTGGACTTCCCCACGCCTCGTGCACTACCTGTGGCGGCGGCATCCACTCCCGATCCGAGGTGAGTGACCTCCGTGGGGACACCTCGAAAGATAGCTAGCTAGATAGGCAGCCAGCCACAGGTCCACGCCACGGGTGCTGGGGGGAAGGGGGTTCTGTAGAACTTTTTTTCCGCGGCAAACTCAATTCATGCGGTGTGTATTTTCACTCGTGCAAACCAACACCCGCCGAGCGTGAATGAAATAGACGGCGAAGCGACGACTTTCCCCCATGTGACCGCCATTTTCTTGGAACGGCTCGAAAACACGACCCAACGGCATGTCACTGCGACTTCGCCGCACCATGGACACTAACGAGGATCCACCTCAGTCCGCGTGGCCTCTCTATGTAGCAGTAAAAAATCCTTTGGGTGAAAAACTAGCCCTCTCGAAGAGAGGGTGTTTTACCAAAGTGATTATTAATGCGTGCGCGAAACCGTCGTCGCCAGATCAGTATATCAGTACATCCTAACTACTAATCGACAGATGTTTGTCTGTCTGTTTGTCTGTTTGTTTGTTTGTCCCTCGATTTAGGGTAAGGATCAGGTATGCGCGAGAGTAAGGATCAGGTAGGCGCGAGAGCCAGACAGTGATCCTCCAAGCCGTCTACGGCGACCTCGCAGACTATTTCCACGACCCGCGGCGGCTCTTTCAGCGCGCCATTCTCACGCCCCGTCGAAACGATGTTGTCGATGCTGACAACGCGCGCATGACCGCGGCCTTTATTTTCCCGGAGACGAGGCGTCGGAGTTCTTTTCGGCTGACTAGGCTGGGTCGGAAGACGACGCCTCGCTCTTTACTGTAGAGTTTTCAACTCCCTGACAACCAACGGCATGCTGACTTCGATCGCGAGCTTGATGTCTTCGCAACCTCGACCCGTCGCACGGCCACTGCAACGGTACCAGATACGTGATCGATCGTGTCGTTGTCACCGAGGCTCCTCCAACCTGTATCGCTTAAGGCCCGCCTACGCCAAACGATCAACAAGAGCCAGGGCCAGACGCCCCGCGAGGTCGGCGTCCTCTTTCCCAAGCCCGTCTTCTGCCACGTCCAGCTCTACGTGGCTCTCTGTCGATCGGCAACCCCGAGGAGATATACTCATCTGGGTCGACGACTCCACCCTACCCCACACGTGCTGCGCAATACCGATAAGCCCCCTCCCGGCGTCTACACGCGCACGGTAGGTGAACTTACTGGGACCACGTGAACTTACTGGGGTTTGGGATTGGGACTAGGTGAACTGAGTGACCAGGTGAAACTGGGACCAGGTGAACATACTGGGGTTTTTAGAGTAAAGGGTTTTTAGAATAAACTCACAGGTTGGCGGCGCGTGCGGATCAAAGCAGCTTAGATTGGCGGAGGCGAGAGCGACGAGCTCAAAGGAGTTGGTGTGAGCTGGGTGAACTTACTAACCAGGTGAACTTATACGAAACTTACTGGGACCAGGTGAACTTACTGGGGTTAGAGATTGGGACTAGGTGAACTTACTGGCCTGCACTTGTTGCATACTAAACGGATCGTCGAAAACGGGAAGTTCAATGTGCGTCACGTCTGTCTGTGTAGTCTTCCGTGTTTTCTTTATAGTTCAAACGAAAGAAGATTAAGATTCGAACAAGTGCAGGCCAGTAAGTTCACCTACTCCCAATCTCTAACCCCAGTAAGTTCACCTGGTCCAAGTAAGTTTCGTATAAGTTCACCTGGTCAGTAAGTTCACCTAGCTCACACCAACTCCTTTGAGCTCGTCGCTCTCGCCTCCGCCAATCTAAGCTGCTTTGATCCGCACGCGCCGCCAACCTTTGAGTTTACTCTAAGAACCCTTTACTCTAAAAACCCCAGTATGTTCACCTGGTCCCAGTTTCACCTGGTCACTCAGTTCACCTAGTCCCAATCTCAAACCCCAGTAAGTTCACGTGGTCCCAGTAAGTTCACTTATAGTGCGCGTGTAGACGCCGGGAGGGGGCTTATCGGTATTGCGCAGCACGTGTGGGGTAGGGTGGAGTCGTCGACCCAGATGAGTATATCCTCGGGGATGCCGATCGACAGAGAGCCACGTAGAGCTGGACGTGGCAGAAGACGGGCTTGGGAAAGAGGACGCCGACCTCGCGGGGCGTCTGGCCCTGGCTCTTGTTGATCGTTTGGCGTAGGCGGGCCTTAAGCGATACAGGTTGGAGGAGCCTCGGTGACAACGACACGATCGATCATGTATCTGGTACCGTTGCAGTGGCCGTGCGACGGGTCGAGGTTGCGAAGACATTAAGCTCGCGATCAAAGTCAGCATGCCGTTGGTTGTCAGGGAGTTGAAAACTCGACTGTAAAGAGCGAGGCGTCGTCTTCCGACCCAGCCTAGTCAGCCGAAAAGAACTCCGACGCCTCGTCTCCGGGAAAAAAGGCCGCAGTCATGCGCGCGTTGTCAGCATCGACAACATCGTTTCGACGGGGCGTGAGAATGGCGCGCTGGCTAAAAGAGCCGCCGCGGGTCGTGGAAATAGTCTGCGAGGTCGCCGTAGACGCCTTGGAGGATCAATGTCTGGCTCTCGCGCCTACCTGATCCTTACCCTAATCGAGGGACAGACACCCTTCGTCGCACATACGTCCGGGGGCAGCATGCGTACGACCTACGGGCGAGGCCCGTCCTCTCTTCGCCTGCCCCACGCCTCGGCGATGACCCCGACTAGGTCCCGCGTACTTATCTCCGCCCGTCAGGCACATCCCTCATACCCCACAAACCCACCCACATCCTTCATGCTCCCCACACACCCCCCCCTCTTAGCAGTCGACATTTAAAGACAGACAGACAGACACCCACATCCTTCATGCTCCCCACACACACCCCCCCCTCTTAGCAGTCGACATTTAAAGACAGACAGACAGACAAACAAACATCTGTCGATTAGTAGTTAGGATAAGAAGAAAGAACAAGCCGTAGTTTAGGGAAAAGGCACCAATGCAGCCATTGCAGGGAACAAGAAAATATTTTACGAAAAGATAAGCCGAAACGTACACACGGAATGTCATCGTGCACGAAACGTCGGATTTCGTGCATACCGCTCGGCGATGCCCGAGCGTCAACGCGAGGCCAAGCATGTTGCAATTGCAGAGCGGCGTAATGATCGTCTAGAAGAAGCGCACGCCGGCGACGAGGACGCGATGCGCGCGCTCGAGGACGAACGCGAGGCTGATCGTCTGCGCCACGTCGCAAGGCGTGAAAATCGTTTAGAAGAAGCGCACGCCGGCGACGAGGACGCGATGCACGCGCTCGAGGACGAGCGCGAGAGTGATCGTCTGCGCCACGCCGTATGCCTCGAGAGTCGCAGGAAAGCTAAACGACCTGGAGACGAGGCTGCGATCTTGCAATGTCAGCGGGAACAAGAGGGCAATCGTCGTAGCCACCAGCAGCGCTCCTCGCCCCCCCCCCCTTTCTAACTTTCATTTTTTTTTTTTAACCAAAGCCAGGGTCGGATAAGAAAGTTCGTACGAGCCGTTGACTATGTTTCAGTTTGTACTAAGACATACTCAACGGATCGCTGAGCTATGTTCATTTGTACTCAAGCAGTATGTGCCGCCACGCCGCGAGATCTTCGCGATGGAACTAGTCCCCATAGTGAAGTCGGCATCCTTTCGTCCCCTCACGCAAAAAAAGGAAAAAGCCCACGCGTTGTAGGACCCGTCGTTGCGGCGCGGGCTAGACTCGTTTTCTTATCCGACCCTAAAGCAAAGCCCTCCTGCGCCGGCCCTAATGGGTGGCTTCTCCGGATCTGCCTCATTTTCCATATCATTTTAAGGATCACGCTGTCACACTCTGCACCGCCAAGGAGATCGACTAGGCCTACGTCAAGGCCGACACTGCCGATGACCGTCGCCGACCAGGTCGCCGGCCGCGGAGCCGGTGCCGCGACGATCAATGGCGACGGATTGAGAGCGCGTGCAACGGCGGTGATGGTGGACTCGGCTGGCGTAGAAGGCTGCAGGAGACAATGCCAATACGCCCGCACCTGCTGCGGCTCCGCATCGCCCGGCTTCAGATGTTCCACCAGTGCCACATCGCGCTTTTCTTATGTCCATGCGGGGGCCACCAACGGTGACAGTCGAATCGATTGCGGCGTGAGTGCGCCCGAATTCTTCGTACGCTGCATGGGGCTTGGTGGCAGCACCCCGGCAAACTTGAAGAGCCAAGACAAGTCCCGCGCACAGCGGATGTTCAGCTGGTTCACTGCCATGGCCACATTGAAAGAAAGGGAGTCGCTAATGCGGACGACGGGCAATGACGCTGTACTGAGCTACTCTCGAGAGTCTCGCCCAGGACCGTTTCCGCACCGCGTATCCAGACTTGGCCATTGATGTGCCGACGCAGCTTCTGGAACTCGACAAGAAGGGCTAGAAGCGGAAGCGCCAGGCCATGAAGGTTAGGCAGCAACTGCGAGCGGACAAAGTCGCTCCGTAAGACGCTGAAACAGAGCTCGAGCGAGAGCGCGAGCTCAAAGACGCGTTGAATCCGACGGACTTCCAGAACTTCCGGGCGAAGGGCGCACAGCGCAGCATGCTGCCTTAGCCCGCTCCAGAGCCGCGGCGCTGCCCTCGGCGCCTTCCCACGTCGGAGTCGAGCCCCTGCCCGAGCCCTTGCTGCGACAATGGCGGAGGGCGAAGCGGCGTTCCGCGACCAAAGAACTCCACGACGCTAAACCTGTTTGAGGAAAACAGTCAGATGTTGTTCATCGAGGCTTTTCTCGCGGACAGCCCGTGGCTCGCTAGTCACAAAAAGAAGGGCGCGAAGAAGGCCAAGGTGTTGTCCGAGTTCTTAAAGGCCTCGGCCGTTAAGACCACTTTGGCGACATACAAGAAGCAGTTGTACCGTCGTGCCGACAAGCGCGACGAGCTCATCTCGAAGCGCCTGGAGCACAAGACACGGGCAACAACGACAAGAAGGACCGAACGTAGCTCGAGCAATTATCAGACTGACGCGCCGCTAGTCTCACACTGTGGCTCACACCCTTTTTCCAAGTTTACACGGAGGCGACTTTCCGCCGGGCGGGTGTAGCAGAAAAAAAATGGGTGACTTCTCCGGATTGCCCATACAGTTTTCGCTATATAAGGCTGGGACTCTCGCAGCGGGGAAGCCGCTCGAAGAAATAGGGGATTCGCGGGGTGAATCCCCCGGAGCAAAACTAAGGAGATAACGATATAAATACAAATGTAAGTATTAATGTAAATCCTTACTACTAATCGACAGATGTTTGTCTGTCTGTTTGTTTGTTTGTTTGTTTGTTTGTTTGTTTGTTTGTCCCTCGATTTAGGGTAAGGATCAGGTAGGCGCGAGAGTAAGGATCAGGTAGGTGCGAGAGCCAGACAGTGATCCTCCAAGCCGTCTACGGCGACCTCGCAGACTATTTCCACGACCCGCGGCGGCTCTTTTAGCCAGCGCGCCATTCTCACGCCCCGTCGAAACGATGTTGTCGATGCTGACAACGCCGCGCGCATGACCGCGGCCTTTTTTTCCCGGAGACGAGGCGTCGGAGTTCTTTTCGGCCGACTAGGTTGGATCGGAAGACGACGCCTCGCTCTTTACAGTAGAGATTTCAACTCCCTGACAACCAACGGCATGCTGACTTTGATCGCGAGCTTAAAGTCTTCGCAACCTCGACCCGTCGCACGGCCACTGCAACGGTACCAGATACATGATCGATAGTGTCGTTGTCACCGAGGCTCCTCCAACCTGTATCCCTCAAGCCCCACCGACGCCAAACGATCAACAAGAGCCAGAGGCAGACGCCCCGCGAGGTCGGCGTCCTCTTGCCCAAGCCCGTCTTCTGCCACGTCCAGCTCTACGTGGCTCTCTGTCGATCGGCAACCCCGAGGAGATGTACTCATCTGGGTCGACGACTCCACCCTACCCCACACGTGCTGCGCAATACCGATAAGCCCCCTCCCGGCGTCTACACGCGCACGGTAGGTGAACTTACTGGGACCAGGTGAACTTACTGGGGTTAGAGATTGGGACTAGGTGAACTTAGTGACCAGGTGTACTTACTGAGACCAAGTGAACATACAGGGGTTTTTAGAGTGAACGCAAAGGCGAGCGGCGTGTACGGATCAAAGCAGCTTAGATTGGCGGAGGTGAGAGCGACGAGCTCGAAGGAGAGTGGGGTGAGTGGACGTGAGCACGAGTGGGCTTACAACTTACTGGGGTTAGAGATTGGGACTAGGTGAACTTACTGGGGCCAGGTGAACTTACTGGGGTTAGAGATTGGAACCAGGTGAACTTACTGGCGAACTTACTGGCCTGCACTTGTATTAATTTAAATATTAATTTAATTATTAATATTAATAAAAGATGTTAATAAAATAATGATAGGGTTTCGGGAGCTACTTTTCAACCCCGATTCAAGCCCTGTTAGAGTCAGAGCTGAGAGCTCGCGGTCGATAAGAGAGCAGAAGCGTTGTTCTAAATGGACGATTCGAAAAGAAGACGCGCCTCCCACGTAGCCGAATAAACTTAGTAAGGATTGTGAAGAAACGTCGCCCTATCGTAGGAAAGGTCATCTTGAGGCACCTTTTGGATGATTTGGTGTTTCGAGGTGGTCTGATATCAGTGGTATTGATTGATTGAGTGCTTGATTGGTAGGTTTGTCGAGAAGGGGGGGCGCGCACCGGGGACTTCCTCCAATCACGTTCGTCCGAGGCATGGGAGCAGAGAGGACGTGTCGGATAGTGAATGGAAACAAAGGCGAGGCACGCGATTGGATGCAGGTGTACCTAGCAGCATCTACGTGATAACGGTGGGTTCGTCGCGGCCGGTGTATTCCTTGAGTTTGGAGAGCTGGAGCGCGATGTCGACGAGCTCGCCGACGACCTCGGAGACGTGCTTGTCGAAGACGGTGGGTTCGTACTTTTCGAGGTAGAGGCGGACAGTAGCGCCGGAGCCCGCAGTACCGGAAAGACGGAAAACGATGCGCGAGCCGTCGGCCATGAGGAAGCGGATGCCCTGGTTCTTGGAAACGCTGCCGTCGACGGGATCCACATAGCCGAAGACGTCGGCAGTCGCGATCGTGTAGGATCCAATCGTCTTGCCCGTGTTTTCGGGCGTCGCCGCCGTCATCATCGCCATCATCTCTGTCGCCCTCGCCTTGTCGACGCCCTCGTAGTCGTAGCGGCAGTAGTAGTTGCGGCCGTAGATCGCCCAGTGCTGCTTGACGATCGACTCGACGGTGACGAGGGGTGCCCCGGGGGTCTTGTTCGCCTCGGTCAAGACCGCGAGCCACGCCAACACCGCCCAGAGACCGTCCTTTTCGCGGACGTGGTCGGACCCCGTGCCGAAAGACTCCTCGCCGCACAGGAGGGGGGTGTAGTCGACGCCCTTGAAGAGTGCCTTCGAGTCCATGAGATTCCCAAAATACTTCCATCCAGTCGGTGTTTCGAAGAGTGAAAGGTTGAGTTTGGCCGCGACGAGGTCGACGGCGCCGCTCGTAGGCATGGAGCGCGCGACCGCCTTGAGGCCGCCCTGGGCCTTGAAGAAGGGGATCGCGTCGGAGTTCGCTGCGAGGACGGCGAGGGAGTCGGAGGGAGTGACGAAGAACTTGGTCCCGAGGATCATGTTGCGGTCGCCGTCGCCGTCGGAGGCCGCTCCGAAAGACGGGACGTCGTCGGCGGCCTCGACGGCGCGACCCGTCCGGTCGACGCCCATCTTCTTGGTGAGGTCGACAGCGTAGGTGAGGTTGGGGTCGGCGTGGTGGCCGCCAAAATCTTCGAGCGGAGTCGCGTTGACGCACGTCGACTCGGGGAGCCCGAGCGCATCGACGAATAGCGCCTTGGCGTAGGGACCGGTGACGCCCGACATGGCGTCGAAGACCATCGTGAAGTCGGGTCGGGAGAGAAGAGTCTTTTTGATAGCGTCAAAATCAAAGACGGTCGAAAGGAGGTCGATGTGCGGCTTGATGCCGTCGACGACTTGGACGCACGCCATCGCCGAGCCGTCGGTCGCCGCCACCTTGGTTTCGCCGAGAACGGAGATGTCGACGTCGGGAAAGGCCTCGCACATCTCGACGGCCTGGATGGTCTGGGTGTTTTTGTAGATCAAGTCGGTGAGTTTTTCAGGCGCGGGGCCGCCGTTCTCGCAGTTGTATTTGATCCCAAAGTCCTCGTCGGGGCCGCCCGGATTGTGGGAGGCGGTGAGCAGAAAGGCGCCGAACGCCTTCTGCCAGACCGGGCCGCGTTCCCTGATGATCGCCGAGAGGGCGGGGGTAGACGCGATGCCGTCCTTGGCAATCCAGATCCGGCGCACGCCATTGGCGACGGCAATTTTCACGATGATCTGGATCGCCTTGTCGTTGTAGTAGCGACCGTCGCCGCCGATCACGAGGGTCTCGTTGGCGACGTCCGAGCCCGCCGTCTTGAGGGCCGCGAACGTCGCTTGGACAAAGTTGTGGAGGTACAAACCCTCAACAAAGACCTTTGTTTTTTTGCGAAGGCCCGACGTCCCCGGCTTCTGGCCGTCGATCGGCGCCGTCTTCACCTTGGTGACCTTGAGGGGACCGAGGCCCGGGGCTGCCGTGAGGTCGACCGTCGCGTTCTCGTAGACGCCGGGCGGGAGCGTCTTCGGCTCGTCCGACTCGTTTATGATCGTGACGTCCCCCTTGAAGACGTTTTTCGACGACATCCGCACCTCGCCCGTGATCTTGAGCTTGGAACACCCCTTGAGCGACGGCGCGCCGAGGAGGGAAGCCTCGAGTTGCTGGACGAGCTTGTACTTCTTCGAATCGAGCGACACGACGGGCGCGGGCGTGGTCGCGAGCACGGGAATCGCCTCCTCGACGACGTAGGCGTCCGACCGCAGCAGCAAGAGGTCGTTGCACTTTTTCACGGGCGCGAACCTCGTGCGCGGCACGACGATCGCCGTCGCGCCCTTAAAACTCTCGATCGCCGCGCCCATCGCCGTCTCGAGCTGGTACACTTTGGTCGACGAATCGTCCTTGGGGTCCACCGTTTTCTTGTTTTTGATCATCGGGAGCGGCACGATTCCGCCAGACGCTTCGAGCAACGCCTTGAGCGCTTCGATGTCGATCCAGAGGTTGTTCGTGTTGAAGTACTTGTGCACCGTGATATCCTGGAACTTGGCCTCGTCCTCGTCGGGACATTGCGCCGCTTCGCGCAGAAGCAGCTGTCCTCCCTTCTTCATGACGGCGAGGTGACCGCCCTTCTTGTCGTTGGCAGTCCGCTCGCAACACTCCATCATGAACGGCGCCCCGCTCGCCGCAAAGTATTGCAACAGCTTGACGTCCAACGTCGCGCCCAGGTTGTCCGAGTTGGACACGAACATGTACTTGACGCCGTCCGCGAGGAGAGCGTCCAACTTCCCCGACCCCACCAGCGCGGCGTAAAGGTCGCCATGCCCGGGAGGGCACCACTCGACGCTCGGCTTTGCGGGCCACAGCGCCGGCACGAGCGTCTCCGTGTCGATCTTGGGGACCTTGTTCTGCACGAACTCCTCGACGCGCAACGCCGGGTACTTGGCGGCAAAGAACGCCATCGTGTCGGCGGACGTCGCGAACGAGTTCATCAGCAAGAACCGCAAATTGGACCCCAGCGACTCGCGCATGCCCGCGATCTGCTTGGCCGTGAGATCGAGGAACGTGTCGGCCCCTTTGACGATTAACAAAGATTTCGCGTAATCGAGCCCCATCGACGTTCCGAGTCCGCCGTTCAGCTTGACGACCACCGTCTTGGCCAGCAACGCCGGATCGACCTTTTCCGCCTTGACGTCATCGAGCTTGGGGATCCCCGAAGCGGGCTCGATTTCAGATTCGGGAATCATCCCGGACGCCCCCGAGCACAGCGCTTCGTACGCACTCTTGAACGCGAGCACGGCGGCGTCACCGAGGCCGTCGGCGCGCATCTTGGCCTCGAACGGCGCGAAGTCACCGCCCATAACGCAGCAGCAGCAGCAGCAGCAAAGACGTCTTTCTTAGCACGCGCCGGACAGATCCTCTGCGATGATGTGACGTGGGCTGAGGCGTCAGTTCACTTCAGCGGCAAGCGAATCTACTACTACTACCTACTACTTACTTCCCGTTGAGAAGATCGCAGGAATGCAACCCGTTGAGAAAGCCGTTGTTCCGCGATCCCTCGAAGCCGACGACGGCAGCAAAAGAACCATGATGACGACGATCATTATTTTGGGGGCGTCGATGGTGTCGGCGCTCATCGTTCACCCGGCGCCCTCGTCGAGCAGACCACCGCGGGTCGCGACGGCGCGCCGGATCGAGATGAATCTCTTCGATCGCTTCACCCGGGTCGCCAAGGCCAACCTCAATAACGTCCTCCAGAAGTGGGAAGATCCCGAAAAAGTTCTCAACCAGGCAGTCGAGGAGATGCAAAAGGATCTCGTTAAGATCCGGCAGAGCTACGCCGAGGTTATGGCGACGCAAAAGCGAATGGAGCGCCAGAAACTCGACGCCGAATCCATGGCGAACGAATGGTATCGACGAGCGCAGCTCGCCCTCGAGTCCAACGACGAAGAGCTCGCCCGCGAGGCCCTCACTCGCAAGCAACAGGCGAGCGACACCATCGCCAACCTCGACCAGCAGATCGCCGTACAGTCCGAATCACTCCAGAAATTGTACGATTCTATGTCCGAGCTCGAGAACAAGATCACCGAAGCCAAGGCAACAAAAGACCAGTACATCGCGAGGGCGCGAACCGCCAAGACGGCCACCAAAGTCAACGACATGCTCAGCACCGTCAGCGGCACCACCTCGGTCGACGCCTTCGAGCGAATGAAGGAAAAGGTCGAGATGCTCGAGAGTCAGGCGGAGGTCTCGGGACAGCTCACCGCCGGCGGCACCACCGTCGACATGGAAGCCAAGTTCAAAGCCCTCGAGGCGGGCTCGCAAGTCGACGACGAGCTCTCCCGGATGAAGCGACAGCTCATGGCTCCGGCCGACGCCCCCCCCGCCGACGCGACGACCGCGACCGCGACCGCGACCAAGGTCGTCGACGCGACCTCAACAACCGCCGTGAGTGCTGTACATCTCGTCTCTGCAAAAAATTTTTACCTCGTTGGTCCTGCTACTCACAGGCCGTCGAAGACGAGCTCAAGAAGCTCAAAAACGCAAAGGTCGAATGAGGATGGTGATTCCATTCGTGGTGGATCTGCGGCCCGCGATCGGAGACGGCCGAGGATGCGAGGTGAACACCGTTCGTTGTGTGAAGCGTAGCAACATATTCTTATTTTACTTCGGGTATCCTTCCTTCGTCCCTCTCTCCATTCCTCTCTCCCTCCCTTCCTTCATGTCGCCCTCTCCCTATGGCGGATGATACGAACACTCCCCGGACCTGGGGGCGGGGGAGGAAGGGAGAGAGATCCTCGGACCATCCGATTCTATCCTACTTGCGGGGGTGGATAGGTGCCCAGCCGCGTGGTCCTGGAGGCCGGTGAGTGTTTCATCACCGGGGGTTTGGAAGGTCGACCGCAATGCGAACACACGATCGGGCTCAATATGCTCGAAATGTTCGCCGCGCCCTCGTTGACGCGAACGCTAGCCGGCCGCCCGAGAGAGGTCCCCGGCTTCGCGCGTCACTGGGTTTCATCATTCCTTCCTACGCGCATCCAAAAACACCGGGGTCACATGTCCGATCAGTGAGCGACAAAATGGGCTGATCGCGCACCCAAACCAAGAAGCAAGCGAGCAAGGTGGCCGGATTCGCAAGATGTATGCGACGAGGTAAAGGCGAAACGGGTCACACGCGCAGTAGGAACGACTCACGGGCCCAATGAGATCAGCAGCACACGCGACTCCGTTATAGTGCCGCCGCGGAGTTACCGTTCTTCAATCACCTTCTCTGCTGAATCTCCCGCCTTCTTGTGTTCAGCCTGCGCCTACCTGACTATTCAACCTCTCGAGGTGCTTCGAAATCATGCTCTGCGCCGCTAAGCCCGTTCCTCTCGCACTCGCGCGCTCTCGCTTCCCTTCAACCCTCATCTCTGCTTGTTCTGCAGCGACTACTGCTTCATGGTCCGCTCACATATACGGGGCTATCGCCTCCTTGCAGTTTCAAAACGGCACTGGATTATATGGTTTTTAACCAGCGTTGGGAATTCACTGGGCTCACTTCACTAGGTTCACTGAATTTGGTTCACTTCATTTCAATTCACGTCACTTCACTTCACCGAAATTTTGTGTCAAAAGTCCAGTGTTCACTTCACATTCATTCACTTTGGCTGACGGCCCCTGACCCCGTCTGATGAGCGAAGTCGAGCCGCGCTACCTGGAGGTGGAGGATAATGTTGATGATGAGGAGGAAGCGCGGAACAGAAGGAGGAGCACAAGAAAAAGCCGATGTCGATGCTGAAGTCGAACACGCCCGGCAAAACTCGATGATAAACCAGGAAAACGTCTTGCTCGGCGGGACGAGGCGGACAGAGTTGCCCTACTGCGCGTGCAGAAGAATTTCATTGCGGCGGCCCGGATCAAGCATAGCGACCTCGCCGAGACCGAGTTCAAAAACGCCGGAAGCACTATCCCCGACGACACTGCGGGTATGGGGTCTGATGAGGAAGGAAGAACAAGACGAAGATACCGAGGTCTTTCACATCGCCTAAAGTAAGAAACACTGAACACCATCCACGGCGACTCCTCCTTCGCCCCGAAACGCGAATTAATCTAAGAGGACCAGACCTAGGCAATAGCGGGCGGGGGCACGGAACTGACGGGGCGCGGTAGGGACCGGTTAAAAAAAAAAGTGGTGTTCACTTCACCACGATAGCCACGTAGGGCGACGTGTTCACTTCAAATCACTTCACCAAAAGTGCGTGGCTGGTGAAGTGGTTCACGTTCACTTGCTGAAGTGAATTCCCAACGCTGTTTTTAACCCTTCTATTCTTATCCACATTCGCAGCACTTTCGCAGGAGAGTGGAAGTTACGGCGCCTTTGAACCTGTGCCTCGCGAGGCCATCCGTCCTCCCGGCGTAGGTCGACACCTGTTAGCCTGCCGGGTGGGCCGGTTCGAAGCCGGAACATTCGCAGTCGGACGGGTTATGGCCGGGGGGCGCAGAAGGAAAAGTCAACGACGAGATGGTTGTAAGTCACTTCGCGGTCCCCGCGCCTCATGGCGAGAAGTGTCAACTCTCCCCCGACGCCCCTTCCAACACCCCTCGTCTCTCGGCTCTGATCCCTCGCGCCACGACGCTGGGATTAGGAGTAAACTCAAAGGCTAGAGGGCGGAGCGTACGCCGATCAAAGCAGCTTCGATTGGCGGGGGTGACAGCGTCGAGCGGAAAGGAGAATGGAGTGAATGGAAGGAAGGATGTTGACGCAAGCCGATTATAGGGGGCAGCCAGGTGCTAGCCTAACCGTCCGGGCGCCGCCAGGGACCCGGCGGCCGAGAGACGTAGGGGCCATTGGCGTTTCTGTAAGCGTCTTGACGCTACGTGAAGTGCGCCTGCGCGTAATCCCGTTGCTGGAGGTGGGCGGTGGCTGCACGGCGCTCGGATTAGCCTCAGTACGTGGGCTGGCCAAAAGTGGTTTAGTTAAAGTTAAAGTTTCGGTCCGCCACGTCATGCCACGTAAGCGTATCCCTGATTATTGACCAGACCATGGCGCCACCGACCCCGCCGCGCGAGGGAAGTCGGCTCTGCTACCGCGAGCGCCCGAGAACGCACGCGCCGCATGGCCGCCGTGGCTAGCGCACTGGCTGGTGCCCCCACCATCCTTCAATGCACACCACTGCGCGTGTTGATATTACTGGTTGACGTCGTCCGCCGTCCTTTTGAAGAGATTTGGCGCGTAATTGGTACGGAAGGCCTCGGCCTTGGTGAGAACTTGAGGTAGGCCCCTTTCGGGGACTTGATAATCTTGAAGAAGAACGGTGTGTTGACCACGATGAACGGCTGGGCGGTGGCGACGAGACTCGTTGGTGTTCTTGGTGATGTCGGCGGCACGTTTCGAGTCGCAGACGTCAGCATACCCCTCGATCCTCCGCTGCTTTGACTTCGAATGCGCCACGAGGACGGAGCCGGACGCCGCCGACATCAACGACACTGTTTCCGCGGTGCGAAGGTCATGGGCCATGGAGTCCCACGCACGATATCCGACTCCTGGACCGCCTTCGACGTGCTCTTCTTGGAGAGTCCTCGCTTAACCTCCCCGGACATGTACTCACACTCGAAATCTACACGCTTAGTCCACTGCGCCACCTTGACCGTCCTCGTCCTGCGCTTGACGTCGCAACTACGGGCGCGCAAATCTAGTTTATGACGGAAGATAACACAGGGGTATATATACTATATATGTATATAATATAGCCCCGGGCACTCGCACACACCAGGACCGGCATTCCTACCCTCACCTTTTGGATACTCCTTACGTTGTGACGTAGTCGTCACAGAAAAGGGTTATAAGGTAAAGGAGGTAGGGCAAGCCCTAAGAGATAGGGTAAGCCCTTGTTTCCGCCACAGGACTCCCCTAGTTTGATTACGAGCTGCCCTAAGCGAGTGGCTCGTTTGCGTTTAGCGCGGGCTTTCGCATCTCGAGCATCTCGGAACTTGATTCGGTAGTACACGCGCCTGATAACGTGGTAGGGCACCTTGCCGCCGCGCAAGGTGAATTTGGGAACTAACACATCAACCTCGTGAGGAGAGAAGTCAGAACGCAGGGAGTGGAGTCTTTTGTCAGCTTCGAACCTATCGGTAAAGCTACAACCATCAATATCCTTGTATTCGGGCTTGAGCAGGCGAGTAGAAAGACTAGATGTCGGTTGAAAGTAGGAGGGCTTGTCATAGGGACCGAGATCGGAATAAAAGTGAGAAGCAACACGATTGTTTTCGAAATCATAGCGTTCGTAAACTTCAGCTACATATATCCTCTTACGCCAATTGGACCTTTTGTGATCCGGAATCGAATATCTGCGATTAACCTTCGACGCAACCGCCTCTCGAAAGTACTGGACAACCAAGTACGGACGCGCTGAGAGGTTTTTCAAAGCGAAAATTGAAAAAACACAAACAAAACGATATAATATTAAAATAATATCGATATAAAACGAAATTATGTTTTGGTCCGTTATATAAAACGTTTTGAGCTGTTCAATAATCCGGAGCAAAACAACATGACATTGTCTTGTACTACGTTACAATTCTGTGTTTAGGTTTCTAGGAATCTGACGACCACAATATGCCGGTGAAAAAGAAAGTATCTTGGTATCATAGATATATAGGTATCATAGATATATATACTGTATAAAAGAAAAGAATACTTGGCGTATTCAGCGAGCAAGTTTCTAGGAATGTGACGAAGGAGTATCTTGGTATCTTTTCTTTGCATGAGATTCAACAATACGTAAACAATCTGTGATGGGGTTCTCAACTCGCGCATAAGGTCCTTGTCTTCTCCTCTCGGTTTTCGACCCGACTAGCCGCGTCCTGCTCGCGCTCTTTGCTGACGACTGTTTCGAAGACAGTCGGTTAGTTAGTTCTATTTTTACTTTATGGGGCCATTTCACGTCATGTAGGTGTTGTTTGGATGGTTTGGTGCTCAGCTTCGTGCACACAGAAATATTGCATGGTACCATTCGCGAGTGCTGGCTCTTGCGGTTGACTGCGCCGGTGGGTGCTGCTTAATACTGATTTCACTAGTGATACCTCCCCTCCTTGGTTTTTTCTTATCATCATCATTGTTGTTGTTGTTGTTGTTGTTTGCATCTACTAACGAACTTCGGACCTCTCCCGGGCATGGGAGCCAGGCTGGGCCGGCTCCTGGATCACAGAGCAAAATCACACAGTTGGGGTAGAGGCGAGGGATGAAAAAGGCTTTGATGGCGGACCGCCACTGCGCGCGGTCTTGTGCGAGGTCGTGCCACGAGTTGAAGGGGATATCGCATGTCCGGAATGCCTTGGTGAGCGTCCTCCCGTCCGTCATCTGCGGAGCCCCCGGTGGGCGCTTGGAGCGGGCCCAAGACGAGAGCATCTTGCGAGGGAGTCGGGAGAAGGGCATGCGGGTTTGCAACTTTCAGGCTCAAAGAGCATGATTACGTCTGTGGGATTGATGGTTGCACCAACAAGTCGTCGAATGACAAAGGCCACAATATTCTTGAGGGTGGTTACTACTAGTATTCAGGAAGCAGCGCGTACGACACCAATTTGCTACCGTCATGTCGAGGAGTCACCGCCAATGATTGCTGAACGCCCGGAGACTAAATATCAGCATCATCATCACCCGAGTCTTTGCGCATGAGGGCCCTGGAAAGTGCACTGACAAGGCCGTGCGACCCATTCGACCTGCTCGCACCGTGAGGCCCGCGGAGGACGTTGCCACCTGTACCGTCCCACCATCGAAAAATCTGGCCGTCTCGACTCCTGACGAGCGCTCGATTTGGCACGAAGGCCACGCCTGCTTGTACGACACCAGCGGCGTCAATCCAATAGTGTGCGAGGTTGGGCCAACGCGACAACGAGTGTTCGCGCGAGCAGTCGGGCGTGTCATCGACGCTCACGGCGACAAAAGCGACGCTTCTGGGTTCCTGCGCCCGCCATTTGGCCGCGAACACGTCGAGCGCGTCGAGCGATCGTCCGCCACGAACTGGACATCAGGGGTCGACGGCCACTGCCGGCTCTAGCGTCCGTGGACTCGAGAGGTAGAACTCCACGCAAATACAGTTGCACGAGTCATAAAAGTCGAGAAGAGAGTGCCACGTTTTCGTGGCCAGCTCCATGACGCGCAATCGTGGAAAGCGCCGCACCGCGGAATTGCGCGATGCCTGTTCCTTTCCGGCGAGGAGCCACCCTGCTCGCGCCGAGGCGGTGGTGGGCTCGGTGTCCATCTCCCAAGCCTGTGCCCGGGTTGCGGTGGACTGTTGCTGATGTAGTAGATACGTAGCGTTCCGTTCTCGCGTGCGCCGCAATAGAACTGACGCACGTTCGCTAGCCCGTTGAAGCGCGTGGTGTCTCGTCGGAGAGGCACATTTCACGATGCGAGGCTTTTCTTCCTTTGGTACGGGGCGGTCAGTGACGGCCGGTGCCGGAGACACGGCGTCGTTCGCCCACGTGACAACAGAAGTTACATGTCGTGGTTCTGCCCGTGCAGCCGCAGCATCGTCTTCAGCAAGGCGTTTGAAACGCCGCTTTCTCGTGGCGTATTTGTGCCACGCTTTCCAGCTGAGACGAAGCCACCCCCCACAACGAAGTGCGAGCTCGCTGGCGACGGTAAGCTCGACGGTCATCGCCCTCACATCCGGTGTGCGACCAAAAGCCGAAAATCATTTGCCGTTGAAGTTTGTCTTTAAAGGTCGACTGCTAAGAGGGGGGTGTGTGTTTGTCTAATAACTTTCGTAAATGGAGAGAACTGTCACCGGATGTTTGGCACATTATATTTTTCACACATTTTTTTTTTCAGAGCTGACCGCGACAGCAACAGCAATACAGCAATGGAGGGAACTGTCACCGCTCACCGATCGGCTTAATGAAAGGTATTCAATTGCATTTTCAGATTTGTGTTCTGTCAACACAGACTTCGCTGAATCACGTGGTTTTGTTGGGACATCCTGCCCATTCACATACGCGTGTTGACAGCAGCTGACGGGGTTCTTTCAATACTAGGCAGCGACTGCACTGTTAGCGCACGTAGTTCAGAAAAAGTCGGAAATGTTAAGGACCGCTAAACATTATAAAGTTATTTGTACAAACTCAACCTCACCGCCTCTCGCGAGGCGCAGGCGCTGGTGATAATTATGTTGGATGGGTGGGCGGCGCCAACCTCGTGAAAAGAACCTGACGTGACGCGAAGCCAGCGGGATGTCTCTGTGAAGGGTCATCATGACCGCGCCAGACCTGGGGGATGGGTCGTCGTCCATTGGGAGTAGCGAGGCCGGCGACGAAAGCGAAGCCTCTACAAGGGTCGTGGCGCCGGCGCCGTCCTGCAAGGACATCGAAACATCTTCGTCCGCAGCGTCGACCTCGAGCGACGGAAACAACGTGGGAAACGAACCGCCGCAGAAACGGCTCCGATGCAAGGAGGGACATCGCCGTCCAAACGGCAGGTAAGGCATCCGTGTGCCTTCGAGGATGATCCATGCGTTTGTAGATGGGAGGCGAGACACCGCCCGAAGTCGCCGGTAAAGCTTGATCACTCGTATCCCGAGATCGCCAGTGCGTACCGCGGGTTTGATCCGCGAACGAAGCTACACAAGTACGAGTGGCTTCAGTACTTCGATTCGAAAAAGGAAAAGGACGAGTTCATCAAGGCGAAGCGGGACCTGTTCAAAAACGCCAAGAAAACCGCTGTCACCGCTTCGAAAGTCCACGACGGTTTCGAGACAATTCTCGCGCCCAACCTGGAGTCCACGAGCCCGGTTTCTCCTCAGATGTATCTTCATTCCTCCCATCACGCGGTTGTGCCGCAGCCGATGTCGCAGCCCCATCCTTCTTTGTTGCCACACGACGCTAGCTCCACGCACAATTATCACGCTGCGAACCACGTCGTGGCGCTTGCGCACCGTCATTCGAGCGCCCTGGCGCTCGCCCACCACGCGTCCGTCGTGGATCACGAATTTCCCGCGGCGAGATCGTCCGAACCCCATCCCCATGCCGTGGACGCTGGCGAGCTGACGGGTAGGATGCCCCCCGCGAGACACCGCTACCCCGTGGCGAACGGGGATACCACCGTCAACCACCGCTACTGCGTGACGTCGCTCGACTCGTCGACCATCGTGCCTCCTTGCATTTCGAGATCGTCTTCTTCGGACCGACCGCACCAGTCGGACCACGTGTATCTATCGCACCATGATCGTTTCCCACATCGTCGAATGTACGACGGCATTCATCTCGACGAATGCAATAACCCGCGCCGTTTCGTGTGTAGCGAGCGTCCAACCTGGCCGCCGTTCGAGTACCCGAGCTTTGGTGGCTACCATCACGAGCACGTCGTACCGTCGCCGTTTTGCACGTCCCATACCAACGGCGCGTATTCGCCGCCGTTCCACGAGGGTCCGGCAGAGTCGTTATTACCACAAGCTGCACCACATTTTGCTGAGCACCACCGCCAACCGCGGCAGCGCTTCGATAAGATTGGCCCATCGCGGGCGCTGCCGTACTATTGGAATGGAGCCGAACCCCCAACGAGACCCCGGCCGTGCACGGAGCACGACTCCTCCGTACGTCCCGTGCGGGCGCAGCTTGTTGCGGGGTATCCTTCGGAGCTGCGCGTGGATGTTCGTGCCCCACTCTCGCCGGCGTTGCGATCGTCGTTTCAAAATCTAGCCGTCGACACGTGCGCTCAGGACAGGTCTATCATCAAAATCACACCGGACTCGGCATTACGCTCGCTCCCCCGCGCACGAGGCGCGCCGCCTGAGCTTTCGCATCCCGAAAGGCGGGTCAACTGCGACGACAATGTCGCTTTGCCAAAAAAGGACGACGTGACGCGATCTGCAGTCAACGAGGAGGAGAGCCCAACCGACGACCGACCACAAGCCAGCGGGGTTGCCAAGATCCTCGCACGCATGCGGCAAACGTCCAGGCATTTTTTGTCGTATGAGGAGACCTAAGCTCGTCAGTGCGCATTGTTCGATGTCATGATGGACTCGTGACGACGTGGTCGATAGTTTGTATAATTCGCATTCTTGTAGTTCTTAGCGGATTGGCGACGGCAACCCCAAGCTGCGCCCCGCCACCACGTTTCGACACCCGCCGAAACCGCAACCACCCCACTGCCGCCAGGAGTGTTATCACGTTCGCGCACCACCGAATCGCCTCCTTCAACACCACCTCCGCGCCAAGCGAGCCCTGGCGTTTTAAACAGCAGAAGAATCGCTGTGTCTACCTCGGAGAGCGCTCTTCTTGCCGGTTTAGTGGTCTTGTGTGGTAGTACCGCGGCCGCCGACCAACGCGGCCCTCACGCGATATGGCGTGATGGCTTGATGTCAGGGTGTGCTTTATAGAATTTATGGTGTTGCGTCCGCTTTCGCAATACGCACCATGCTCCTGAATCGGCCCGCCGGGCCCAGCACGAGTGCCAGCAGAGCGCTTCTAACGCGGCCACCCCGAAAGCCGCAAATCTTCTTCCCAGTTCACCTTCGTCGAATCTCTCCAACATCTTGCTTGTGGCGCGTGGCCGGTCTGGAGCGGGTGCGGATGACCCTTCTTGCACGCATTTCAGCCATGGCCGACGATGGCTTACCACCTTCCAGCGGCGCCGTCTGTTTGATGGGGTGTGCTCCACTTTGCTGACGCAGCTTGGCATTGTGCGCCTTCGTGCATATGAGCCCGCGGATGTTGATCCTCTCGCTTTGCTCTTCCGGACATTTTATGTCGGCCCGTGCAAGTCATTCATGACGCGTTCCATGCAGGTTAAGATCCTCATGGCGCAATAAGCCACCTGACAGCGCTCGGCTGCCTGGGGATTTGTTGTCACTGATCAAACGAGTCGCTGTTGTCGCCGCCCTGGTTATTCCGAGTCGCTTCACCACCTAACACGCTTGCTCCCTGCGGCGGCCCCGGCCGTCCCGGAGTGAGACGGTGCCTGCTCGCCTCCCAGGCTCGCCGGTTAGCACCCGGAAAGTCCGCGCTGGGATGGGGTTCGCTCGGTTGGGCAGAACGCGACGGACAGGTCGATTGTTCGTGGACCAACACGTCCGCGGCCTGCGACGTTTTTGCACGACCTCGCACAAGACCGCGCGCAGTGGCGGTCCACCATCAACAAGTCCGTCCTCGTCCCTCGCCTCTGCCCCAACTGCGTGATTTTCCTCTGTGATTCCGTACCGGCTCCTGCCGGTCCGGCTTGGCTCCCATGCTCGGGAGAGGTCTGAAGTTAAGTTAGCTAGCTTCACCATCTTCTGGTTACATGCCCACATCCCACTTTGACTGACAAACTTTGACGAAGGCGGGATAGAGCTATGTGGCTACACTGCCACGCCACCCTCTCGGACTTGTTGACTTCCCGTCTCTTTGCTTCCCAAACTCCCCCTACTATCGATTTACGACTGCGACGTTCGTCTGTCCCGACGTTGCACATGGCACCGACGCCGCTTATGATTTCAGGCGTGGTCGTTTGCCAGCGGAGCTTTTTGAAATCCTTATTGCTAGTGACGTTGATGCTGGTGCGTGGTTACCTTGTGTTTCTCGCGACATTCGGCCGCCTCGACCGGACCACATTATGAAGGCCTGTTTGGGTGGTCTAGCATCATATGCCGCGACCGTCTTTAAGCGTCGTCTTATCATGTCCTTCTTCATATCCACTCCTGTCGCTACTCTCTCTTCTTTGCTCCCCCCTTGGTCTCTTCTAAAGCTCCTTGATTCACTCCTATTTGCCCTGCTCCCTTCTCCCTACTTGCACTGCCCCTCTTTGTGTTATTGCGTCATCCTTGTTTCCTTATTCGCCCCTCTCCTTTACGTTTGTGCTTCTTCCTTGTTTCCTCTGCGCTCATTCACTCTGGCTCTTTGAGCCTGGGAGTTGCAAACATGATTGCCCATCTCCTTCTCCACATCAGTGCCTTGGGTTCTCTTTCCTCTTTCCACAAAATGCGTTCAATCTGCGTTGAGCGGGATCACTCTCCCGCCTGAGTACAAGCGGTGGACTTGGATTGCCCCATAACATGGGTGGTATTGGCGGCGACGGCGGTCGCGGCGGCCCTGCCTCTGAACTAGTCCCATCTCTCTCCCCGAAACACTCGTTCTGGCTCCATCCCTATCTAGGTGCACTGCGCTCCTTCATCCCACCATGCGCTCTTTTTGTTGCTCTCACCATGCTTCTCACTGCGCTACCGCCTCTTCCGGCCTTCTCCCGTCTGCTTTGCCATTTTCTTTTTTGCTTTCTCCATTGCCTTCCTCCGTGGTCGTCTTTCGTCTTCTCTCCAATTCTATTTCTCTTCCTTTGAGCGATCAGCAATTCTGCCTCTCTGTGCCCGGGAGTAGCTAACCATAATAATAATAATTCTGCGGCTTGACAAGTCCGTCCTCCACTGTCCGGCAGAGTCTTCGCGTCTTGGACCGCCCCTCCGTCCAGGATCTAGTGGAATGGCGCACAGGGGGCGGCTGTTCGTTTCAAACTCTCCGCAGCATTAGGGTCGTGAGTGACGGTATGACGATTGGCGGAATCGCGGTTGGCATCCCGTCGTTTGATCGGCAAGAGGCGAGCGAGAAAATCGACGAGATGCGCAATACTATTGAAACTATACAATATGTGCACTCGCGTTACACTCGCGCCATGCCCTCCATAGAGGTTGATCTTTTTGCTCCGTCAGAGTCCATAATATTGACAAAAAGACTCCACCCTCGCTCGGCCCTTGCGCTCGCGCTGCGCGCTTCGCTCGTGGTGTCTGCTGCTGTTCGTTTGTTGTTTCTTTGTTGCAGCTCCCTCCAGCCAGCACTCCTGGTCGTGTTGATGACCGTATGCAGCATGCAGCATACAACCGCAGCGTCCTGGGCGACGCTGGTTGTCTTTAAAGGTCGACTGCCAAGAGGGGTGTGTGTGTGTGGTGCATGAAGGATTTGTGACGCTGGTTGTCACCAAGGAATAATATGTTGTTGATTCTGTTGATGTACTATTCGAGTTATCTCGCAACCCTGCTCATAACCCCGCCATCCGCAATCCCACCGCACGTAAGCGTAGCTGTATGTTTGTTGAATAAGGGGCAATTCAGTATCAGTGAGCTCATTCTCGAGATCTGCCAAGGCGACGCGAGCCTCTTCGCAGCCTGGCGATGAGGCGAGGCTCGGCCACCTCCGAGCGTCAGCGAGGTTGTTGCGCCACAGCCCGCGTCCACATGCCACTTGTGTGGTGTATCCTCGCGCAGCGCATTGCAGCCGAGTTCAACTACTGTGCGAGCATGTGGTTGCCATACTTAGATGCGACACAAAAGCACCTCGTCGCTTCGAAAATGTCTGTTGGGACTCCATAGTGAAACTAACAATACTCGACCGCCGATGCCGACTTCATAGAAAAAGGTGAGACGATACTGAGCTTCTGCGTGACAACCGCCGGCGGCCAGGAGGTAAGCGTCAGCAGCGGCAAGGACATCTTGTCGCTGCCCGCTCGTTCATCGCCACCTGGTCTCCAGCCGCAGCAAGTTTGCTCTGCTCAGCGCGTTTCCGTCGTTTTCTTTCTTTGTCTTTTTCCTGAGCGCGAGCTGCAGACCTCGCAGCGCGCACGTCGACAACATCCACTCTTGACTCCGCTCGACACCGCCCGCCCACCGTCGGCGCTCGCTCGAGTGAGTAGTCTCTGGGAGAGCTACAAAATGGTAGTCCTATACGACGCTTGGAACCGTCGATGAGGGTTTCGAAACTAGGATTACACACCTCCGCGGCGACGAAGGAGGCATCATCAGCGACTGCGGCCGGGTCTTCGTAGTCGGTGCGCCCGGTCTCGAGAGGGGGCTCGTCCTCGTCGTGGCAGTTGCTCGGCGTCTGCGCGAGGAAGTCGCCTATCTCGTCAGTGCACTTGTTGAGGAAGCGGAGGTTGACGTAGGTAAAGAGAAGGCGATAGACGGTGAGGGTGTAGAGGCGGTTGCGCGTCATGGTGTGGATGAGCTTGTGGGTCTTGCAAAATTGCTCGACGTCGGCAGACTGGACGGCCATTTCGTCGACGCGGTTGGCGATCGATGGAGGTGATCTTTGGGAACTGTTTGACGCCAGTGAATCGCCAGTCGTCGGCGACGGACATCATCCGCGACTGCTTGATGATCTCGCGCTTGGTGGACGTCTTGAGTCGCATGTCGGCGGGCGGTTTGATGAGGGACTGCTTGCGTTCAATGAGCCGTCCATGTCTGCGTTTCCTTCGAACCGCACGCGAATACGTCGCTTGATTCTCCGGAATCCGTAGGTAGGTCCCTCGACGACGTAGTCCGCGACGATACTCTTTTACGGCCATCCTCCAGCGTTATCGTTGACGCGGACGCAACCTCTATTCAAAAAGTAAAGGTTTGAAAACTTCGAGTCGAGCAGAGGGTTTCTTTCGAAAGTGGCGCTGGTTCTTGATTTACCTGCCGCGATGGGTGGCCGAGAAATTGTAAGCAGCGTTCGATCGCGTCCGAGTTATTTCGCAACGTACACTGCAGCCGAGGCGGGGTGCGAGACCCTCGTGAAGGCCCTCGTGTCGCGGCTGGAGCTGCCGGTGAATGGATCTGTGCTGGCTGCGCTCGACCCAACTGGAATGGCTCGAGTATCTTATTCCGAGAAGGATCGTTCGGCTTCGGATTTGTTTTGGCGCGGGATCGTCGACCCCCTCGAGGAGTTTCTGGCCAGCGTGCCGGGGCTTGCACGGCGTGGGTTTTACCTTATCGCGAGGGAATCTGCAGTGCCGCGCAGGCGACTTTGCGTCCTCGCTCGGCGACGACGGCGGGAGGTACATGTTCCAGGTCCAGTGGTTGACCGGGCGCAAGGCAAATTACTGGCACCAGGACGTGAGCGTCTTTGTTATCCCTTTCACCATAGGTCTCTAGGTCCGTTGGAAGACACACTGGGATGTCGTGTTGTTTTTGTACCTCGGCGAAATCCCGACGCCCACTGACCTCGCTTGTCCCGAGGAACCCCCGGCCTCGGACGACCCTCGCGACTACGTCCGCCACCCCGACGGCCAGCCGGAGATCGCCGAGCGCACCAAGTCGGGCGCGCTCACGACCTACCGCCCGACCATAGCTCGCGGAGGTGCGCGTTCTGCGTTGTCGTGCCATCGTCTGTCTTCGCAGATGTCATTCTCATCGACAACCGAAAAGTGTGGCACCGCACAGCACCCACCCTCGAGACGACGACGACATCGTGGTCCGTGGACGCGCTAATGACAATTCGTCTTAAGCACTTTCTAGCTTAAAAAACGCGACGGGCCCACACAGGCCTCGTAGCAATATTCGTTTACCTTCAGTGCGTGGTGTCAACAAGAATATCGTCGCCGCAGCGACGACGATGGTGACGTGGCTTAGAAGAGGGTAAAGTCGGCTTCGAAGGGTGCCATCGGGTTGCCCTTGTACTCCGGGATGAGGCCGGTGATTGCGGGAACCGAGCCGGGAACCTTGGCTTCGGAAAGGATGGAGAGAATGCCGAGCATCGCGAGGCGCCCGTTGTTGATCTCGACCTGTCGGCCGCGGACCTTGTCCTTCTCCTCGTCGAACCACTTGAACGGATCGTACAAATCAAACCTGGAAGTTGAGTCTGGATGCACACGAGACTCACAATACAACAAATAAAGCAGCAGCAGCAGCAGCAGCTGGATTTCTTTTTTTTCTAGTCTGTCGACGACCCGACGCAAGAAATGTTTTAACGTGGACACCGCAGGAGTTTTGATTGGCACCATAATTCCTGCGGGCGACGACTCGTCTGTTGACAACACTTTTGAATGTGAACACGCTCACCGGTCGGTTTCCCTTGATGGGAGGGTAGTATCCCGGGAGGCCGCCGTTGCAGTAGTGCGGGTCGAGGATTTCGCCGTAGGACTCGAGCATACCGATAAGGGTGAAGATCTGGAGCTTGCCGGCCAAGGGGATCGCGTCCCACTGCTCAGGCGGCGTGAGGCCCGGCTCGTAGCCCGAGTAGGGAAGCTTGAGATGGGGGCCCGACACGAACGGCGTCGACTGGACGAGGTAGCCGAGGAAGGCTGCCATCGCGACACGTCCGTGCTTGATCTCGGCATGGCGAAGGTAGCCGATGGTCGCCTCGTTGCCGAGGGTCCAGAAGGAGAGCCCGAGGCAGTTGAGGGGATCCCACAGGCCGAGCGACGACCCAAGGTAGTCAGGGTTGGCCTCCGCCTGCGACGTGCCGTGGCTCACCACGAAAAGACAGCGACGCTTACCAGCTCCTTCATGTCTGCCTTGGTGGCATCGAGGGCCGTCGTCGCCTGCGACGCCGGCGGCAGCACGAAGCCCGAAGCGACGCCGAACGCGAGCGCGAGAGCGATCTTCATGGCCATAATATCGTTGGTTGAAGCGTCTACAGAGGATCCAAAGCCAGCTGTTTTTTTCGTAAGAAGAAGAAAAAGGAAGGGGGGTTTATTTATTTTTTATTTATTTATTGTGTTGGGGGCACGGGCGTAATAAAAGGAGGGGGGAAATTTTTACCACTGACGACGAGAGGTCGGGTGCCGGCCTCTCTAAGCGAAGAGGAAGATGTCGCCATCCCCGATGGGCGCGAGATCGCACCTTTTTTGCCTCGGCGTGAGCAGCTTACGAAAGGAAATAAGGACGAGGTATCCAAACGAAAGAAACCAAATTAAGTCGAGCACGCGTGTATTATACCCTCGTTCTTCTCTGCCTGTCTGTCTGGGCCTGACCGGGTCCCAGTGTAGTCGTGGAAGGGAGAGAAGGGGCGGATCCAGTTTCAGGAGGGGGGCGTGTCGTCGGGCGCGGCGGCGTCGTCGTCGGGCGGGAGCGGGTCACGCCGGCGGCGGACGTCGCGGAGTGCCATGTCTCGCTCGAGGAGGTCCTTGCGGAGCTGGCTCGCGGCGCGCGCGGTGCGGCGCGCGAGCTCTCGGGGAAGTTTGGGGACCCGTTCGTCGCCGAGAGGACTTGCGAGCAACCAGCGACTCGCGGGCGCGACGCCGCCTCGCCTAAACCCGAGGGCATTCATTACGGCGCGCGCGGGTCCCCGGCGGCGGTAGTAGCGGCGGCGGATGTCCTCGAAGTATTCGTCGTCGGTCGCGTTGGGGGCGGCGTGTTTAACGGTATTTTTTTGGCCGAGGGTCGTCGCGAGGCGTCGCGTCCTCGACGTACTCGTCTTGGCGAGGCGCCGAGCGAGTTCGTCGCCCCTTTTGAGGCGGGCCGAGGCCTTTTCGAGCGTGCGGCTCGCGTGTTTGAGGGCCGCCTCGGTGGTGTTGAGGGCCTTGAATGCCGCGGGGTACCTCGACGCCCACGGCGTGTGGGGCCCGGCGCCCGAGAGCGTGAGCCACAAATCCAACGCGAGCGGGGAGGCCGTCATGCTCCAGTGGTACGAGTGCATCACGAGGCTCGCGAGCGCGAGGCGCGCAGGGGGGGCGCGGACGTCGAGGGCGGCGGCGGACACGAGGCGGTTGGTCGCCGCTTCCCAGTCGAGCGAGGCGCGACGGTCGGAAAAATCGTGGCTCGCCCGGTCGGCCGCGGCCGCGTCGAGGGCCTTTCTGAACTCGACCCGATCCCCCGGCGCGAAGGTGTGGCACTTGTCGAAGGCGTAGAAGAATTCGTTCGAGGGGTGTCGCGAAATGACGACCGACTTGCCCATCGCGAGCGCCTCGGCCGTAGCCGTGCAGAGGACCTCGCTTATCGAAGGGTTGACGAAGACGTCGTAGGCGCCAAAAACCGAGGCGTTGCCGTGGTCGGCGCGGCCCATGAAGCTCAGCCTCGAGCCCAGGGCCTCGGCCTTGCGCTTGATCTCCGGGAGGTCGCTCCCGTCGCCAAAGCAGTGAATGTCGGGAGACGACGAGTCCGACGTCAGCAACAGGAGCTGATCGTAGCCCTTGGCCCACAGCGCCTTACCGAGAAAGTAACACGAGGAGGTCGTCTTATCCTTGCGCTGCTGCTGCTGGTGCTGCTGCTGCTGCTGCTGCTGCTGCAACTTATCGTCCCCGATGCGCAAAAAGGTCTCGCGCACGCCGTGGACGTTGCAGACGCGCGAGTGAGGGAGGGGCCGGAGCGTCGCGCTCAGTTGGACGACGACGTCGCAGTGGGCCCTCGTCACGGTCTCGGTGAAGAGGCGCTCGACGAGGGTATCCAAGGAGGTCCGGCCGTCGCGTTCGGTCGCCGTGTAGGCCTCGTAGTTGGTGTGGGCGATGCCGATGACGTGGCGGAACCTCGAAGTCCAGCGCGGACCGTTTCGGTACCAGTTGATGTGCTCGGGCTCCTCGAGGATGACGACGTCGTCCTCCGAGGGATCGATGTGGGAGGTGATGTCGTCGATACCCAGAATCGAACCGATCCCGCCAGCGTACCGCGCCGGGTACCACTCGATGGCGAAGGGTCGTGGCGCACGCGCGATGGCTTCCTCGGCGTTCTCCGCGCACCACCGCCTCACGTAATCGGCCTGCGTCTCGGGCGACGAAAACAGCTTCTCTGGCCCGAAGAGCTTGGCTTGCTCGTCGAGGTCGGCGACCCACGGCAGCACCAAGGTCACGTTCTTATACCCCCTAGCGGCGAGGTAGGCCGCGCGCAGCGCGGGATTCACCGCCGTACCGGTCATCCACGGCAAGCTCGCCGTCGTCACGATCACTATCGACCGATCCAGGGACGACAGGTCGCTCGCGGCGCTCACGTGCTCGGGAGAAACCTCTTGCGCGAGCTGCGGCGAGCTCCATACGTTCCGCCGAAACCGCCACTCTTCCTTCCACTGCGGCGCCTTGAGTAAAGTCCGTCGTTCGGCGCTGGGGACCAACGCGGGTCGTCGTCGTCTCGGCGCCCGCAGCCCGCGCGAGTCGCGAAACGCCAACGACGGCACCAGCACCAGCAGGAGCATCAAAAATCAACTATTATCTCCCGTCGCCTTCTCCAAGCAAAAATGGCGCGGCTGCTGCTGCCATCGCGATCCTTCTGATCGCGACTACGGGTGGTCAGTCAGTCGACAATTGCAACCGCAACCGGTTACTTAGCCTCCCCCCCCTCTTGGCAGGCAGGCAGGCTGGCAGGCAGGGCAGGCAGTCGTCTTATTATTACGTAGAAAAAAAAAAAACCTCCAAGATTCTCTATTATTAGAGGCGGCGCGTCGCCTGGACCGTGTCTGTCGCGCGGTCCTCGAAGCTCCAGGTGAGCTCCCCCCGGAAGTGGAACTCAAAGGCGGCGCCGACGGTCCCGTCCTTGAGATTGAGGACGGCGTGGGCCCAGCCAGCGGGCACGTAGAGAGCGCTCCCGGCGGGCTGGTCGAAGGTAAAGAAGGAGACGTTGTTGGCCCGGAGGGCCTCGAAGCGCGCAGGGTCGAGCCAGGCGGCCGCGGGGAGCTTCGAGTAGGCCGCGTCGCTCGGCGGAAAGAGGAGCCACCGCTTGGCGCCGTGGACGACCGCGTTGACGGCGTGCGCGTGAAAGTGCGCCGGCGCGCCGGAGAGCGCGTCGCCCACGTAGAATTGCGCGTTGTGGCGCACGGTCCGGTTTTCGGAGAGCGCGGAGAGTTTTCCGGAATGGGAAACGACGAGGTCCCCGAGCGGGTGGTCCCGGTGCGACGCCCATCGAACCTGCTCGAAGACGTAGGTCGGCGCTTTCGGGACCTCGCCGGCCGCGCGCGCCGCGACCGCTCTCGCGGACTCAGCCCGGCCGGCGGCGAGGGCCTCGCCGAGGGTAACGAGGGTCTCGGGGAGCGCGAAGGCGGAGGCGTAGGGGATCGGCCCGGCGCGGACGAGAGCGTCGCCGCGCGCCTCGCCGAGCGCGCCGGCCTCCCAGAGCTCGCGCGCCCCGTCCCACGACGCGTCTCTGAGGGCGTCGAGAACCAGCACGGGCCCTTTGGCGATGTGACGCTCGAGCGCCTCGGGGTCGAGCCCGTCGTCCTCGACCACGAGCCCGACGTGCTCGACGAATTCGTCGTCGTCGAGGCTTCGAGCCCGCGACGCGGGCGGCCACTCGCGTCGATGCCATCGGCGTCGGTGGTCTTCGGACTCGGCAAGCAACGCGTCGATGTCGAGGCCCTGGGTCTCTGCAGCGCGGAGAAGAGCGTCGCGGACCGGCCCGGCCTCGACGAGCGCGGGGTGCGCGTCGTGGAGGGGGGTAAAGCCCGCGTCGTCGCGCGCGTCGAGCCTCGCGCCCGCGTCGAGGAGAAGGACCGGTATCGCGGCCAGGAACCCGCAGCGCGCGAGGGCGTCGGCGGCCTCGATGAGCGAGAAGCCCGCGCGCGCCTCGTCGTACGCCGGCAACGCCGCGGCGCACTCGGGCGCGCCGTCGAGCGCCTGCATGCGGAGCGCGTCGCGCTCCGAGTCGACGTCGCCCGAGGCGCGCGCGGCCGCGAGCGATCGCGGAAGCGTGACGGCCCAGTTGCGCCACGCGAAGGCGACGGCCAGCGGCGTGAAGCCGCCGACCCCGTCTCTTGCCTCGAGCATGACCTCCTTCCGGTCGGTCGACAACAAGAGTGCGACGGCCTCGACGTTGCGCTTGGCGACCGCGACGTGGAGTGCGGTCTCGGCCGCGCGCGCGCGGCTCGGGGCCGCCGGGTCGGCCCCCGAGGCGAGCATGATGGCGGTCAGCGCGTTCCAGGGGTTGGGGCTGGGTCTCGTCGAAAAAAACGAGGAGGCCCACCGCGTTTGCACGCGGTGCAGGGGAGCGAGACCGTCCTCGGGCCCCGAGTTTTCTGCCGCGTCGACGCACCGAGCGCCGCACGCGTCGACGATCTCCTTCGCCGTGCCGAAGAGGGTACGCGCGTCGCAGGACACGGCGAGGTCGAGAGCGCGCATGCCGCGCGGCGTCGCCAAGCTCGGGTCGGCGCCGAGCGCGAGAAGGGCTCGCGTCGCGCGCGCGTCGCACTTGCGAGCGGATCGCAGCAGCGCCGTGTCGCCGACGCGGACGGCGCGCGCGTCGGGAAACAGCGCTTCCTCGTCGAGCGTCCAGAGTCCGCGGACGTCCAAGTCGGCGCCGACCTCGCCGAGCCGTCGCCGCCATCGCTCGACGGTCGACGCCGCGACTGGCGCTGCTCTCGTCGACCCCGAGCTGTCGAGCTCGGTCGCCACCGCGCGCACGGCTTCGAGCCGCGCAGACCGCGTGGACCACCGCTCCATCGGGCACTCGGCGTCGAGGGCCAGCAGCACCCTATCGACGGCCCCAGCGCCGGCGTGGGAGAGCAGCGTCGCGCGCGGGCCGCGCCGGAGCAGCGTCGCTTCCGACGTAGACGCGTTCGTCCTCCGCGAGTCGACCAACGCGAACGACCTTTCGTCTCCGAGCACCTCGCGAAGACCAAAGAGGACATCGTATGGCGCGGCGACCACGCCGCACGCGGGCTCAAACCCGCATTCCTCGACCCCGCTTTCCCAACATCGCAACACTTCGACCGCTCGCACCATTTCCGAAGAAAGCGACGGCCTTCGAGCGCCGCGCGCCCACACCGCAGCCAGGATGCCTCCCAATGCGACCGCAACGGCATGTACCCAGCGCCGACTGCTTGAGCCCTTACGATCATCCTTCTTACTAGCGCTACGACCACCCTTTGATGGCTTCTTGCCGCGACCCATTTCTTATCTTCCGTTCGTCCAGAGGATCGACGACTGCTAAGGGGGTAAAGCAATGTAGACACATGAGACCAAAAAACGGGTTCGAGGCGAGTACCCGTCCGGAGGGGTGCGTGTTGGGGTTCGAAAGCGGGCGACGATCTCTAGATGCAGCAATCACGCTTGTTGCTCGTATTTAGAAATTGTGGATTCGGAAGAGCAACTCGTCCGCTACGCGGGGGCGTGTCTGAAATTACGCGCCTAATCCACACAGGCGCTACGAGGGGCGTGCCCATTTCTGACTGCTTTCTGGCTACGAGTGACGTGCGGGGGCGCACCAGCAGCACGTCAGCACCACCGGCTTCAGCTGTTCTGCCAACAATTTATAACGTCCTGCAAGCTTAATACGTAGAGCCACCCCGTAATACGATAAACAAATCTCGACCGTTGTGTACGTATGCTCGCCACACAGCCATATTCCTCGAGCGGCCGTGGTACCCAGTGGTATTTGTTCACGACGCCAAGCGGGCTGTGACGTTTTGGCGATGTATACAAGCGTGCTGGTACTCTTTTCGCCCACCACGTTGGCATCGTGGTTTGCCACAGTGGGCTCCCGTCGGCAACAATTGCGATGTCGACAGCAGAAACAACACCCAGCGCAGTAGCTGCGACTTGTCTCAAATGTTGCCCGCGGCTCTCCATCGGCACCTCGTATCATCAAATGGGGCTGCACGTCGAGTCACGCACAATGTGATACGTGTTTTTGCCGTGACAACATACTCCCCCGGCGGTCGAAAAAAGTGCAGCGCGACACCAATGGCAAGGCGAAGAAAAATCGTATTCCTGACGGACGGCACCTAGATGGGAAACGCGCGAGATGTGACCTTGGGAATACGCCCAAAAACACTTGAAGTTCTAAACCGGCTATTCAAAGTCCGCCGACGCACGGATACCGGCGGTTAGTCAGCGACTTGATCTTCTCCCACGAAACATAATTTAGACCACCAAAATAATACCGGTTCGGAAATGGAACCGTTGTTGCCAAGTGTGATTCACGGAGCAGCCTCCCACTCCGAAATATGTCAACGTGTTGTACAGTAAGAGACAAGAGCACGCCACCCCGACATCTTTATCGCGTGCTTATCGATCTTCGAGCGCGCCACCGCCGACTTCGGAGACACACCCCGACCACCTTGCCATTGACGGGCTCGACTTCGTCTTCAATGTAGTTACGGCGAGTCGCATGCCTAGGAAACCAAGGGGTTTTGAAGAGCTGTTATTTTTGCAATATGTTTTTATTCATGGCTAGAAAACTCCCAGGCCCAGAGAGACAGAATGGATTATCGCTCAAAGGAAGAGAAATACGAAAGGAGAGAAGACCAAGGACGACCGCAGAGGACGGCGATGGAGAAAGCGAAAAAGGCGAAGCAAACGGGAGAAGGCATGGAGAGGCGGAAGCGCAGTGAGAAGCATGGTGAGAAGAAATAGAGCGCACGTTGGGATGAGGCGCAAGAGCGGTGTAGAACCGAAGGGACAGCAAAACGAGCGCATGGTGGGAGAAGGCGTAGAACGTGAAACAAGGGGGTGGTGTGGACTCGGTAGTCGAGGAGAGAGAGGCTGGGACTTGCTTCATAGGCAGGGCCGCACAACAGCCGCTGCCGACGCTATTCAGTGCCCAATAAATAAAACCTCGGAAGCGAGCTATGAAGAAGCTCTTTTGAGGGAATCGACACTTGGAAGCCTCCGCGGCGCACCAGGCTTTTATCGAAGTAAAGATGAGCGTTCGCAACAGAACATTTCTCTATGATGGAGCGCTCCTGCGTCA